>NW_026844589.1:6027973-6031309 GCF_025583915.1 Anolis sagrei ordinatus | reverse complement strand
GATAGATAGATAGCTGAGTAGATAGACGAACGGATGGATGGATAACTGAGTACATAGACGGATGGATGGATGACGGACTGAGTAGATATAGAGATGGACAGACGGATGGATAGACAGAGAGACAGACAGATAGCTGAGTAAATGGATGGATGGATGGATAATAGATAGATAGATAGATAGATAGATAGATAGATAGATAGATAGATAGATAGATAGCTGAGTAGATAAACGGACCGATGGATGGATAACTGCGTACATAGACGGATGGATGGACGGACGGACAGACGGATGGCTGACTGACTGAGTAGTAGATATACAGACGGGCAGATGCACGGACAGACAGAGAGACAGACAGATAGCTGTGTAAATGGATGGATGGATAGATAGATAGATAGATAGATAGATGAGTAGATAGAAGGATGGATGGATGGATGTTTAGATAGATAGCTGAGTAGATATACAATAGGACAGACGGACGGACGGACAGACAGACTGATAGATAGCTGAGTAAATAGATGGACGGACGGACAGAGATACATACATTGGGGTTGGAATGTCCTTTGGGGTCCTTTCCAGCTCTAGGATTCTATGCTACAATTCTCTCTCTCTCTCAATCCTTTCTATGTCTCTCTAAGTCATCTCTATATCTCAATCATTTCCAGATGGACCCAACACCTCTCCTTGCTGCCCCAAGAACCAGTCTGCCCCATTCTCAAGGCCCATCAACTTGGTGGGATATTTCCGCACTGGTGGACACTGCGCCTTGCCTTCCATTGTGTAAGTGGGGCCAAAGTGAGGGGCATGATGGGCGTCCAGATAGATAAATAGATTGATTGATTGATAAAGATACATACACATATACATACATAGAGGTGGATTGGATTTCCTTTGGGGTCTCTTCTCACTCTAATATTCAATGAGATAGACAGACAGGTTGGTAGGTTGGTTGGTTGATAGAGATACATACACAGGGCTGGACTGGATGGCCTTTGGGGTCTCTTCCAATATTGGGATTCAGTGAGATAGATAGTTGAGTAGATAGATAAATAATTAGATATACATACGTATATACATAATGGGGTTGGACTAGATGACCTTTGGAGATCTCTTCCAATTCCAGGATTCAATGAGATAGATAAATGATAGATAGATAGATAGATAGATAGATAGATAGATAGATAGATATAGACACACATATATTCATACATATTGACCTTTCTCCTCCTTCCTCTCTTTCATAGGTTGCTATTAAAGAAAGGCGCCCAGGTCTGTGTTGACCCCCAGGCTGAATGGGTCAAGAAGACCATTGCCGATTTCAATGGTGGGAAGGAGTGATGGTTCCTGACATCCTATTATTGTTGTTGTTGTTTTGTTGTTGTTATTTACTGAACTAGGCTCCATTCTGCTCTTCCAAACACTGGGAAACCCTTCTGCAATCAAGAAAAGTGTTGTCTACTCCTTTGGATGGCCCTCTGTCAGGAGGGATTGGATGGTGTCCTCCTGTGATAACATGACATATGTTACCTCAAAGATATCTATCGTATCTATGGCAGAATGGGGAAGGGCTGGATGATCTTTGGGGTCTCTAAAACTCTAGGATTCAATGAGATAGATAGATAGATAGATAGACAGACAGACAGACAGACAGACAGACAGACAGATAGATAGATAGATAGATAGATAGATAGATAGATAGATAGATAGATAGATCAATTGATCAATAGACAGGCAGACATATAGATTCCTAGACTTGGAAGAGACCCCAAGGGTCATCCAGTCTGACCAATAAGAGATAGATAGCTATAGATAGATAGAAAGATGAATAGATAGATATAGCTGGATAGATAGAAACCCAGAGTTTGAAGAGACCCCAAAGAAGATCATCCAGTCTGGCCCATTACAGATAGATAGATAGATAGATAGATAGATAGATAGATAGATAGATAGATAGATAGATAGATAGATTCTTAGTGTTGGAGGGAAACCCAAGGGACATCCAGCCTAATCCCTATCATGAGTGTATGGACTGATGGATGGATGGATGGATGGATGATAGACCCAAAGGCCATCCCACCAAGCAGCAAGACACAATTCGATCTCTCCCGGCAGATGGCCAAACAAGCCTTTGCTTGAATCTCTTGCAACAGAGGAACCTATTCAGGAGGGTAGGCCTGATTGCTTTTGGCCCCTTGGTGTGACCTTTGCCCTCTTGCTTGTCTTGCAGCCAAGAGACACTCCTGGCTTTGAGGCTGGATGACCATCTGTTGGGAGGGATTGAACTGTGTCTCTGCAGAGACCGCCCCGCCCGCTGAACTCTTTGCAAACTCTCAAGCAATTGGTTTCCAGAAATCTCGGCCAACATGTGCAGGGAAGGAATGCATCATCGCTCTCGCCCTCCCTCCCTCCTTCTCGTATTTCTCCAAAATTGGCCCATTGTGCGCACAAACTCCTATTTTGCAAAAAAATTAAAATAATCGAGAAGCGATTGCAGAATCTACTCGACTTTCGTCCGGCTTCACTTCCTCCCCGGAGGCTTATTAAAATTCTCCAGACTGGGCAGAAAATTGGGTCCGGATTTCATCATCATCCCCATCATCATCATCATCACTCCCCCCCCCCCCCCCCCCCCTCGAGGTCAAGGGGATATAAGGCGGGAGCGGCTTGGGATGCTCACTCGGGATCCCCACATCAGCCTCCTCTTCCTCGGTCCTTCTGTCTCCTTGGCATCAAAAGCAAGATGAACTCCTCCGTGATGATCGCTCTCCTCTTGGCCTCGGCCACCATCTCCACCCAGGGCCAGGTCCACTCCGCAGGTAAGCTTCCCCCCTGGCTTCGCTTCTGGGGACTTAGCTCCAGTTGGAGGAGCCAGGTATTCCTCTGCTGCCTCTTTACCTATTCTGTGCTGCCTTTCCCCTACTGCACTTCCTTCACTTCCTTCCCCTCCTTCTTCTTTTCCTTCTCCCCATCTGCATTTCCCCACTGCCATTTCCTTCTCTTCCTTCTCCATGCCCTAATCTTTCTTTCCTTCTTCTCCTTCATCTCCTTCCTTCTCTTTCTCTTCTCTTCTTTTCTTTCTTTTCCCTTTCCTTCCTCCTTTCTTCTTTCCTTACTTTTCTTTCTCCCTTCTTCTCTTCTTCTCCCCTTCTTTCTTTCTCCCCTTTCTCTTCCCCCTTCCTCCTTTCCTTCTTCTTTTCTTTCTCCTTTCCTTCTCCACCTTTTTGTTCTCCTTCCTTTTCTTTTTCCTTCTTTCTCTCCTTCCTTCGCTTTCCATCCTTCCTTCCTTCCTTCTTTCCTTCCTTCCTTCCTTCCTTCCTTTCTTCCCCTTCCTTCTTTCTC
>NW_026844589.1:5965473-6020473 GCF_025583915.1 Anolis sagrei ordinatus | reverse complement strand
ATAGATAGATAGATAGATAGATAATTAGATGGATAGATAGATAATTAAATAGATAGATAATTAGACAGACAGATAGATAAGATAGATAGATAGATAGATAGATAGATAGATAGATAGATGATAGATAGATAGATAGATAGATAATTAAATAGATAGAAACATAGATAACTAGATAGACAGACAGACAGCAGAATCTTAGAGTTGAAAGAGACCCCCAAGGGCCAACCAATCCAACCTCCTAAGTATAGATAGAAAAAGAAAGAAAGAAAGAAAGAAAGAAAGAAAGAAAGAGAAGGAAAGAAAGAATTTTAGAGTGGGAAGAGACCTCCAAAGGTCATCCAGTCCAACCCCAACCCTCATGATATAGATAGATAGATAGATAGATAGATAGATAGATAGATAGATAGATAGGTAAATAGATAGATACGTTGGTTGATAGATAGAAAGACAGAAATATAGATAAATAGATAGATAGATAGATAATTAAATAGACAGACAGATAGAAAAGATAGATAATTAAATAGATAGAAACATAGATAATTAGATAAAGAGACAGGCAGGCAGAATCTTGGAGTTGAAAGAGACCCCCAAGGGCCAACCAATTCAACCTCCTAAGTATAGATAGAAAAAGAAAGAAAGAAAGAAAAAGAAGGAAAGAATTTTAGAGTGGAAAGAGACCTCTAAAGGTCATCCAGTCCAACCTCAACCCTCATGATAGATAGATAGATAGATAGATAGATAGATAGATAGATAGATAGATAGGCCTCATAGAATCTTAAGAGTTGGAAGAGACTCAAAGGAAGGAAGGTCGGAGGAAAGGAAATGCAAGAGACTCACAAACTGAAAGGCAAAGAAGGTGTTTATTTGATATGTCAGACAGACATTGCTGGGAGAGAGAGAGGGTTGCTTGGAAGGAACCCGTGAAACGCCTCCCAGGCGGAAACGCTTCACCCCCGAAATCTTGTTTCCCCCAAGAAGTACATCTATGTGCGGCCAAAAGAAGAGCTCCGTAGGGACCGGGCTCCTCTCCCGCTTGGAGACACCGAGACGGCCCACAAGACTCCGAGAAGCGACACTCTTCACAGACACAATACGCAGGGGGACCTGGGACCCCCAAAGGCCATCTAGTCCAGCCCCCATTTCTGCACACTCCTGAAATGAGGCCCATTCCAACCTTTTTAAAGACAGACTGGGCGGCCTCTTGTAAAAACTGTTTCAAGAACTCCTCTAACTGCAGAAAAAGGTATAAGAACTGATTCTATTGAGATTGTCACATGACTTGGCCCTCTTCTTGCTAGATTGGTTGTTTGGTTTACTATTTGGTTGACTGACTGGTTGTTTGCTTGCTTAGTTGATTAGTTAGTTGATTGCTTGGTTGGTTGGTTGGATGGTTGATTGACTGGTTGGTTGACTGATTGGTTGTTTGTTTGATTGATTGATTAGTTGCTTGCTTGCTTGGTTTGATTAGTTGATAGCTTACTTTCTTGATTGTTTGGTTGACTGATTGGTTGGATGACTGATTGGTTGGTTGGTTGATTGATTGATTGATTGGTTGGTTGCTTGCTCACATGCTTATTTGTTTGTTGATTTTGGTTGATTGGTTGATTGATTGACTGATCGGTTGCTTGTTTGCTTGACTGATTGGTTGGTTGGTTGATTAGTTTATTCTTGCTTGGTTGATTAGTTGGGTGCTTGCTTTCTTGATTGCTTGGATGACCAATTGGTTGATTGATTGATTGATTGATTGACTGATTAGTTGCTTGCTTGCTTGACTGATTGGTTGGTTCATTGACTAGTTGCTTCTTGCTTGGTTGATTAGTTGGGTGCTTGCTTTCTTGATTGTTTGGTCAACCGATTGGTTGATTTATTGATTGATTGGTTGGTTGCGTGCTTGTTTGTTTGGTTGATTTTGGTTGACTGGTTCATTGATTGGTTGCTTCCTTGCTTGACTGATTGGTTGGTTTGTTGCTTGATTAGTTGCTTGTTTGCTTGGTTGATTAGTTGGCTGCTTGATTTCTTGATTGTTTGGTTGACCGATTGGATGATTGATTGACTGATTAGTTGCTTGCTTTGTTGTTTGATTGCTTGATTGACTGATTGATTGGTTGCTTGTTCGTACGCTTATTTGGTTGATTTTGCTTGACTGGTTGACTGGTTGCTTGCCTGCTTGTTTGGTTGGTTGATTGGTTCTCTGATTGATTGTTTGCTTGATTGGTTGATTGTCTTATTGATTGATTGATTGATTGATTGATTGATGGGTTGCTTGCTTGCTTGATTATTCCTCCCCCAATCCAAAGGGAGTCTTTGGTCAAGTCCAAGTGCCCGCCATCCCATATCCCAATGGCGACAAAGATGGGGGAATTCTTATACCCAATAATAATCCATACACATCCATGCTCCCACAGGTGTGCCTCATGTCCTCGAGTCCCACGTTGGATAAGGGAGGCCTTTGGGGACACGCTCTGCCACGTTTCACAACACGACACACACGCAGATTCGGACAAGTGGGGGAGGCTCTCCGGCACCACTGACTTTGCCACAAGGACCCCCAGTCGCATCATGACCTCAAGTGTGGGGTTGCAATTTCCCCAAGGGAGGGGGTCTCTTTTGACCTTGGAGAAGCGCATAACCCCTCCAAGGGTCATGACATCACTTGACCACCCCCATGACCTTGCTTGAGCCGGCCGACCGAGGGGTATTTATTTATCGCCTTGACCCCACTGCAGGATTGTTGCACAGACACGGTTGCTTCATAAGCGGCGACCCAGGAGGGACGAGCGGTGGCCTTTTGACCTTTGACTTTGAGCTCCCCCTGAAACACACACTGCCGACAGACGGACGGATGGACGAATGGAGCCTATGGGGCGGGCTCAAACTTGACCCCTGCGGGGGCACGACCCCAGGCCAGAGGGCCGCCCCCCCGCTCGTGCTCCTTGTGGGGCTCGGGCTGGCTCTGTGCGCGCTCGGGCTTGGGGGCAGGGGAGGGGGGCTCGGGCTGCTGGACGGAGAGGGTGCGGCGGAGGTGGCTGCGCTTGCGGAGGAAGTCGGGCTGCGAGGGGAGGCCAAAGCTGCCCTTGCGCAGGATCAGCCGTGAGGAGCAGGAGGAGGAAGAGGAGGAGGAAGAGGAAGGGCAGGGGGGCTTCTTGGGACGCGCAGGCAGGGACCCCTCCAGGCAGGACAAGTGCGAGGCATAGCCCTCGCTCAGGAACTGCAGCAAGGAGGGAAAAAAGAAGGAGGGAAGGAGAGGAAAAAAGGAAGGAAGGAGGGAGGGAGAGGTGGAAAGGAGTGGGAGACAGGGAGGAAGGAGAGGAAGGAAAGAGAGGGGGAAGGAGTAGGAAGAGGAAGGGAGGGAGAGGAGAGAAAGAGAAAGAGGGAGAAGGAGGAGGGGAAAGGATGGGGAGGGAAGGAGGAAGGAAGAAAGGAAAGGAGAGGAAGGAGAGGAAGGAGAGGGAAGAGGAAGGAGGGAAGGAAGAAGACAGAAGGAAGGGAGGAAGGACGAGGATGGAAGGGAAGGAAGGAAAGAAAGAGGGGGAAAGGAGGAAGGAAGGAGGGAAGAAAGGACAAAAGGGAAGGAGAGAAGGGAAAGGGAGAGGGCAAGAGAAGGGGGGGGAGGAAGGTTGGAAGGAAGGAAGGAAAGAAAGAAAGAAAGAAAGAAAGAAAGAAAGAAAGAAAGAAAGAATAGAGAAGGGAAAGGGGAAAGGGAAGAGAAAAGGAGAGGGAGGGAGGAGGAAGGAAGGAAAAGAGAGGAAGGAAGGAAGGAAGGAAGGAAGGAAGGAAGGAAGGAAGGAAGGAAGGAAGTGGGAGCAGAAGGAGGAGAAGGAAGCAGCAGCAACATAATCATAAGTGGAAGAAGATGCAGAAAAAGTGGAAGCAGAAGAAGCAGAAGTGGAAGGAGCAGACAAAGAAGCAGAAGAAGTTGCAGAAATGAAAAGGAGGAGGAAGAAGAGGAGGAGGAAGAAAGAAAGGAAGAAAGGAGGGAAGAAGAAAGAAAGGAAAGAAAGAAAGGGAGGAAGGGAGGGAAAGAAGAGAGAAAGGAAAGAAGGAGGGACAGGGAGGGAGGAAAGGAAGGAGGGGAAGAGCAAAGGAAGAGTGGAGAATAAAGGAAGATAGGAAGAGAAGAGATAGTTAAGGGAAGGCAGAGGGAGAGAAAAGAAGGAAGGAAGGCAACGAAGAAAGGAGGGAGAGAAGAACAGAGGGGTCAGACTGAGATGTACAGACACTCCCACTTCCCACCAGGCCCTCCCACTTCCCACTTCCTACTTCCCACTTCCTACTTCCTCCCACCTGGCACTGGGCTTGGTACTTCTTGGCCGGCCGGCCCACGATGTAGATCTGCGATGGGGTGAGGCCCAGGGCGCTGTAGACGGAGATGTCCTTCATGGAGCCGTAGGCCGCGCAGATCTTGATGTGGCACTGCCGGGGAGAAGCACAGAAGAGGTGGAAGGGAGCCCCAAAGGTCATCTAGCCCAACCCCTCTTTATTCTATCTGCAAATTAGGCAGGGAAAGCACAACTTAAGCTCCCCCAACACAGATGGCCATCCAGCCTTTGTTTAAGAACAACAACAACAACAGAATCCTAGAGTTGGGAGGGACCTCCAAAGGCCATCTAGCCCAACCCCTTTTGTTCTATTGGTCATTAGGCAGGGAAAGCACAATTCAAAGCTCCCCCAACAGATGACCATCCAGCCTCTGCTTGATTATGATGTTTAGAATAACGGAATCCTAGAGTCAGAAGGGACCTCTAAAGGCCATCTATCCTAATAATAATAATAATAATAATAATAATAATAATAATAATAATAGAATCCTAGAGTTGGGAGGGGTATCTAAAGACCATCTAGCATAATAATAATAATAATAATAATAATAATAATAGAATCCTAGAGTTGGGAGGGGCATCTAAAGGCCATCTAGCATAATAATAATAATAATAATAATAATAATAATAATAATAATAATAGAATCCTAAAGTTGGGAGGGGTATCTAAAGACCATCTAGCATAATAATAATAATAATAATAATAATAATAATAATAATAATAGAATCCTAGAGTTGGGAGGGGTATCTAAAGGCCATCTAGCATAATAATAATAATAATAATAATAATAATAATAATAGAATCCTAGAGTTGGGAGGGGCATCTAAAGGCCATCTAGCCTAACAACAACAACAACAAAAACAACAACAACAATAATAATAATAGAATCCTAGAGTTGGGAGGGGCATCTAAAGGCCATCTAGCCTAATAATAATAATAATAATAAAAATAAAAATAGAATTCTAGAGTTGGAAGGGGCATCTAAAGGCCATCTAGCCTAATAATAATAATAATAATAATAATAATAATAATAATAATAAAAATAGAATCCTAGAGTTGGGAGGGACATCTAAAGGCAATCTAGCCTAATAATAATAATAATAATAGAATCCTAGAGTTGGGAGGGGCATCTAAAGGCCATCTAGCCTAATAATAATAATAATAATAATAATAATAATAATAGAATCCTAGTGTTGGGAGGGGCATCTAAAGGCCATCTAGCCTAAAAATAATAATAGAATCCTAGCATTGGGAGGGACATCTAAAGGCCATCTAGCCTAATAATAATAATAATAATAATAATAATAGAATTCTAGAGTTGGGAGGGGCATCTAAAGGCCATCTAACCCAACCCCCCTTTATTCTATCTGTCATTATGCAGGGAAAGCACCATCAAAGTTGCCCCAACAGATTGCTATCCAGCACTGCGTAATAATAATAATAATAATAATAATAATAATAATCCTAGTGTTGGGAGGAACCTCTACAGGTCAACCAGCCTCAGCTTAATTAATTAATTAATTAATTAATAATGGAATCCTAGAGTTGGGAGGGACCTCAAGGACCATCCAAGTCCAACCCCATTCTGCCATAAAGGAAGACAGAATTGCTATATTGTTGTTGTTGTTATCATTGGGAGAGACTTGCTCGACAGAGTGAGATGATGATGGTGATGTTGAAGATTATTATTATTATTATTACTCCTAGAGTTAGGAGGGACCTCCAAAGGTCATGCAGCCCACCCACTCCTTCCTGCCTTCATCAGAACCTACTTCCTGGACCAGGTTGCGGAGGAAGATGGCCTTCTGGCGGAGGGGGTCGTGGACGAGGCCGTCCGAGAAGAAGATCATGCCTTGCGGGAAGTTGTGCTGAGAAAGCCAGGAGACCACGCGCTGCTTCTGCATGTCGGGACGCCCCGTGATGTACAGGATCAGGAAGCCCAAGTCCTGCCAGTGCCTGCGCAGGGAAGGAGGAAGGAAGGAAGGAAGGAAGGAAGAGGAAAAGGGCAAATAGAGGGCCTTCCAGAGAAGTGCTGGCCCGCGGGCCTCACACGGCCCACCCTTTGGTGGACATGGAGGGGAGAAAGTGGCCATGCTATAGAAACAGGGCCAAGAAGAGGGAAGAAGGGAGGAAGGAGTGAGAAAATTGAGGGAGGAAGGAAGGAGAGAGAAAAGGAAGGAAGGAGAGAAAAAGAATAAAGGTGGGGAAAAAGCAAGGAAGGAATGGAGGGAGAACAGAGAGAGAGAGGAAGGAAAAATGACAGAAAGAAGAGAGAAAAGAATGGAAGGAAGGAGAAAGAGGAAGGAAGGAAGGAAGGAAGGAAGGAAGGAAGGAAGGAAGGAAGGAAGAAGGAAGGAAGGAAGAGAGAGAGAGAGAAAAGGAAAAGGAGGGAAGAGAGAGAGAAAGGAAGGAAGGAAGAAGGAAAGAAAGGAAAGAGAGAAAAAGAGGAAGGAGGAAGAAGGAAAGAAGGAAAAAAGGGAAGGAAGGAAGAAGAAGGAAGGAGAAGGGAGGAAAAAAGGAAGGAGAGAAAAGGAGGAAGGGGGAAAAGGAAGAAAGGAATGGAGGGAGGAGAGAGAGAGAGGAAGGAAAAGAAAAGAAAGGAAAAGGAAGAAGGAAAGAAGGGAGAGAGGAAGGAAGAAGAAGGAAGGAAGGGAAGGAAGGAAGGAAGAAGGGAAGGAAGGAAAGGAAGGAAGGAAAAAGGAAGGAGAGAGAGGAAAGGAAGAAGGAGGAGAGGAAGAGAGGGGGAAGGAAGAAGGAAAGAAGGAGAGAGAAAAGAAGAAGGAAGGAAAGAAAGAAGGAGAAGGAAAGAGGGTGGAGGAAGGAAGGAAGGAAGGAAGGAAGGAAGGAAGGAAGGAAGAAGGAAGGGTGGGTGGATGGAAGGGAGGAAGGAAGGAAAGGAAGGAAGGAAGGAAGGAAAGGAAAGAAGGCAGGAAGGCAGGAGAAAGAGAGAGAGGAGGAAGGAAGGAGGGGAATAGGAAGGAAGGAAAGAGAGAAAATGGAGGAATTAATCAAGGAAGGGAAGATAGAGAGAGGAAGGAAGAAGGAAAGAAAGGAGAGAGAAAAGGAAGGAGGGAGGGAGGGAAGGAATGGCGGAAGAAAGGAAGGAAGGAAGGAAGGAAGGAAGGAAGGAAGGAAGGAAGAGAGAGAAAAGAGAAGGGAGGAAGGAAGGAGAAGGGAGGAAGGGAAAAGGGGGAGAGGAGGAAGGAAGGAGAAAGAGGATGGGTGGAAGGAAAGAGGAAAGGGAGGTGAAGGAAGGAAAAAGGAAAGGAAGGAAGGAGAGAAAAGGAATGAAGGAAGGAAAGAAAGGAAGAAAGAAAGAAAGAAAGAAAGAAAGAAGAAGGAAGGGAGGGAAGGAGAAGGGAGGGAGGAAAGAAGGGAGGGAAGAAAGAAAGAAATGAAGAAGAAAGGAAAGGAAAGGAAAGGAAAGGAAAGGAAAGGAGGAAGGAAAGGATGAAAAGATTGCTAGGGACCCTCCCCCCTTTTATTCCAAACTTTATCTTTCCAGACTGACAAAGGCATAAAGGGAGGAAGGATGCAGAAACATACAGAGAGAGGGAAGAGGCGCTTGTCCTGCTTTCCAAAACTCCCTTTGGATGGATGGAAGGAGGGAGGAATGCAGGGAAATTCCCAGTTTCCCAAAGAGAAAAACTCCCCCAGACTGAGGGGGAAAGCCCAGGAAAATCCCAGACAGACTCTCTGGCCAAGGGAGGCTGGAACGGACACTGCCCACTCGCCTGACCACGTCGACGGCTCCAGCCCGGACCTTGGGGTCGCTGCCCATGATGGAGACGCTGGCGGCAAAGGAGCCGTCAATGCTGAAGACCACACACTCCATGCCGCGCGGGAGGACCGTCAAGAAGCTCAGGGCGCTGCTCTGGTCGCCCCTGCAAGGAGGAAGAATAGGTATTAGAATTCTAGAGGCCCCAAAGGCCACCCAGGCAGGAAGGCACCATCCGACCCCTCCCGGCAGATGGCCCTCCAACCATAGACAGGAATGATACATATATAGATGACTGAGAGAGACATAGATGTGGTCTATCTCTTCCATAGGAGTCCTTTAAAATAATATGGTTGAACTATTTAAAACAACAAACTTAATGTAAATAAACAAACACATAGCAGCTTTACACGCAGCAGCCTTCACACTGGAGCTTTCTCACATGAGGCTTCTCTCACACAAAGGTTTATCTCACACTCCTCAGGACGACACTAGCTTTGGCCCACTGACTTTAACAGGCTTCGGCCTACTCACTCTCCTCAGAACTACACCGACTTTAACAGGCTTCGGCCTACTCACTCTCCTCAGAACTACACTCACTCTCCTCAGAACTACACTGACTTTAACAGGCTTCGGCCTACTCACTCTCCTCAGAACTACACTGACTCTCCTCAGAACTACACTGACTTTAACAGGCTTCGGTCTACTCACTCTCCTCAGAACTACACTCACTCTCCTCAGAACTACACTGACTTTAACAGGTTTCGGCCTACTCACTCTCCTCAGAACTACACTCACTCTCCTCAGAACTACACTGACTTTAACAGGCTTCGGCCTACTTACTCTCCTCAGAACGACACTAGCTTTGGCCCATGGACTGAAACAGGCTTCGGACTACTCTCTCTCCTCAGGATGACACTAACTTTGGCCTACTGACTCTAACAGGCTTCAACCTACTCACTCTCCTCAGGACCACACTAACTTTGGCTCGCTGACTCTAACAGGCTTTGGCCTACTCACTCTCCTAAGGATCACACTAGTTTTGGCCCACTGTTTCGGGCGTTCACTCACCTGACCACCATTTTGATGGGGAAGACCCCTACTGGGAGGCGCTTCTCCTTGGGGATAGCGTAGGAGACCCTCCCACTGCTGTTGGTGATCTCTGTGTCGAAGGGGACCCAGCGTCCGGAGGAGGGCTCCGTCATCACCAGGATGTCCACCTGGAATAACAACAACAACAACAATATGGGGCAGAATAGGGGGTCCTTTCTTTTCCCCACCCTTCCATGGATCCCCAAATGTGATATAGTT
Organism: Anolis sagrei ordinatus; assembly: GCF_025583915.1. Classification (NCBI taxonomy): domain Eukaryota; kingdom Metazoa; phylum Chordata; class Lepidosauria; order Squamata; family Anolidae; genus Anolis; species Anolis sagrei. The sequence continues at coordinate 6,011,124 of NW_026844589.1, read as the reverse complement.
ATTTATGCATTCATTCATTTATATTTATATTTATTACCCAGTTGTATGTTATTTACTGTATTTCATCGTGTAATAGTCACACTTCTTTAATCCCACTCCCTTTTATAAAAAAGAGGGTGAGACTATTCTGTGATGAAAAAAGCCACCTTTGATTCTTCCACGTTTTTCATTCATTCATATTTATTTATTACGCAGTTGTATGTTATTTTTTGTATTTCATTGTGTAATAGTCACACTTTTTAAATCCCACTCCCTTTTATAAAAAGAGGGTAAGACTATTCTGTGATGAAAAAAGCCACCTTTGATTCTTACACGTTTTTCATTCATTCGTATTTATTTATTATCCATGTGTATGTTATTTACTATATTTCATTGAATATTTTTCAAAGGTTTTATCCCACCCCCTTTTATAAAAATGGGGGTGTGCGACTATTCTGTGATGAAAAAAAAATCTGCCCTTCATTCTGCAGTTTCTGGTGTTTCATTGAGTTTTGTTTTTTCATAGTTTTACCAATGATAAAAAAAGGAAGAGGGAATATCATTCCTCAAACAAAGACCTCAGTTTCAGTTTGTTTGGAACTGCCTTGCCTCTGAGGAAGGGGGAAGGAAGATTCCTTCCTTACTTCCTTTCTCCCTGCCTCCTCTTTCTTTCATTCTTTCCTTCTTTTCTTCCACTTAATCCCTCCCTATCTTGCTTCCTCTCTCCCTTGCTTCCTTCCTTCCTTCTTTGAAGGCAAGGCAGTCTACAAAGGAGGAAAGAACGGAGAAGCAGAAACATCAAATTCATAATAAGGAAGGAAGGTGAAGAGGAGGCAAAGGAGAGGAAGGAAGTAGGATTAAGGGGGGCAAGGGAGAGGAAGGGAGGGAGGAAGGGAAGGAGGGAAGGAAGAAAAGGACAAAAGGAAGAAAGGAAAGGAAGAAGAAAGGAAGAATAGGAGGAAGGAAGGAAGGAAGGAAGGAAGGAAGGAAGGAAGGAAGGAAGAGGGGGGGGGGAGGAGGAAATGAGGAAGGAATTACCCATCCAGGCAGCTTTGCAATTATTATGCGAGGATCACAAATATAGGGGTGCGACTATTATGTGATGAAACATGGTATTTTGTCGGGACGTGTTGCACAAGGAAGGAGACCCCTCCACCTGCTTGGCCTCTTTCAAGGGGAATGGATGTTGGCTCACCTTCTCCCCAGTCAGGGCCACCATGTCCAGGGGTCCATACATGAAGCGCCCCACCAGCACCTGGGGGCCCCCTTCGGCCGCAATGACGTCGTTGGAGCGGTGGTTGGCGGTGACGTTCTGGAAGAGAGGGAAGCCGATGGCAGTCAGACGTTGATCTATCAGTCAAGGCCGCTCCCCCAAAAGGATTGTCCCATAATGCAGTGCGTTGCCCACCCACCCGGAGCTTGACTTGGGTCCTCCGGCGCAGCCACTTCTCCCTTGGGTTGGAGGGGATCGGGGCCCCGGGGTCCGTGCTGTGGCTCTCGTCGCTGACCGCTTCTTCAAACCGCATCAGCTGGAAGGCAAGGAGACGCTGACCTCTGACCCGCTCCGCCCCCCACATTTTGGAGAGAGGGAGCGAGGGGTCAGTGCCCAATCATGGCCACTATTATTATCCATTAATTCTCTCCCTTCCTGTCTTGCACTCTCCTCCCATTTCTTCTTTTTTCTTCCTCCCCCCTTCCTTTCTTTCCTCTCTTTCCTACTTCCATTTGTCTTTCTCTCTCTCTCCCTCCATCCCTTTCTTACTTTCTTCCTTCTTTTTCTCCTTCTCTTCTTCCCTCTTTCTTCTTCCTTTTCTCCCCTTCCCTTTTCTCTTCCTCCCTCCTTCCTTTGCTCTTTTGTGCCCTTCATTCCTTCCTTCCTTTCCTCTTCCCTCTCTTCCTTTCCCCCTTCCCCTTCCCTCTTTTTCCTATAGCCCTCCCTCACCGTTTTAAGCCATCCCCTTCCCTTCAGGCATCCGTGCCGTCCGTCCTGGCATTGTCCTGCTGGCCTTTTCCAGTTCACCTCATTCTGTTCTTTCCTTCCTTCCTTTTTTCCTTCCTTCTTTCTTTTTTCCTTCCTTTTTTTCCTTCCTTCCTTCCTTTTTCCTTACTCCCTTCCTTCCTTCTTTCCTTCCTTCCTCCCTCCCTTTCTTTTTTCTTTCCTTCCATCCTTCTCTCTATTCTTCCTTCCTTTCTTTTTTCCTTCCTTCTTTCCATCCTTTCTTCCTCCCTCCCTTCTTCCTTTTCCTTCCTTCCTTCCTTCCTCCTCCCTCCTGAGAGCCTCCTTCCTCCCTTTTCTTCCTCCCCTTCCTTCCTTCCCTCTTTCTTTCCTTCCTTCCCCCTTCCTTTCTTTCTTTTCACCTTCCTTTCCTCCGTCCCTCCTTCCCTTCCTTTTTTCCTCCCTCCCTCTTTCCCTTTATTAATCCCTTCCCTCCCTCATGCTTTTCTTCCCTCCTTCCTTCCCTACTTGTCGGAGGATGAAAGCCACCACGTCCTTGGACTCCCAGTAGCTGGCGTGGAAGAGGTGCGGCAGTGCCACTGTGGGGAAGGCCGTCAGCGCCCCCGGGCAGTACAGCGCGTAGTCAATCCGCTTGGAGCCCCACCACTTGGAGGCGACTGCGAGCAGAGTGAGGAAGGAAGCAGGAAGATCATACTATCATCTTTGTATTATTATCGTTATCATCATTATTATTAGATCTTAAAGTCAAAAGGGTTCTCCAAAGACCATCCAGTCCACCCCCTCCTGCTAAGCAAAAATATCATTATCTATGTATAATAATAATAATAATAATAATAATAATATCCTAGAATTGGGAAAGATGCCAAATGGGAATCCAGTCCAACTCCTGTCAGTCAAGCAGGAAGTTAGAATTACTATATTATTATTATTATTATTATAGAATTGGAAGGGAACCCCAAGGGCCACCTAGTCCAACCCCCTTCCATCATAAAAGATAGAATTACTATGATATTATTACCTATGTATTATTTACTTTTAATACATAGGTAATAATATCATAGTCATTCTATCTTCCTGCATGAAGGCAGAAGGGGGGTGGGCTGGATGGCCTTTGGGGTCAATATTATTATTATTATTATTATTACTCTATTATTATTATTATTATTATTATTATTATTATTATTATTAGGAATATTGACCCCAAAGGCCATCCAGCCCACCCCCCTTCTGCCTTCATGCAGGAAGATAGAATGACTATGATATTATTACCTATGTATTAAAAGTAAATAATACATAGATAATAATATCATAGTCATTCTATCTTCCTGCATAAGGGGAGTGGACTGGATGGCCTTTGGGGGTCCTTCTCAACTCTATTATTATTATTATTATTATTATTATTATTATTATTATTACTACTCTTTTATTACTCACTATTACATTATTATTATTATTATTATTATTATTATTATTATTATTATTATTATTATAGAGTTGGAAGGGACCCTAAAAGGCCATCCCAACCCATCTTGTGCCAAGCAGAATTACTATATAATAATAATAATAATAACTTCAAGAGTTGGAAGATAGACCATGCATGGCCATCCGGTCCAACCCCCTTCAGTCAAGCAAAAAGATAAAATTACTATGTTGTTATTATTATCATTGGACTGCTAGAGTTTGACGGGCCCCCCAAAGGCCATCCAGTCCACCCCCTTGTTATTGGACTTGGTGCAGACCGTGAGCTCCTCCGCAAAGAGGCCCGGTGGCCAAATAATGCACCCTCTTACTGTTGGTGACGTTGCTGGGCAGCAGGCTCTCCGTGGAGCCTGAGCTCACGCTGTTGGTGCTGCCATTGCTGCCCCTGCGCCGGACGTTCCCATTGACATCCTCCTCCTCCTCCTCTTCCTCTTCCTCCACAAAGATGTCCTTATGGGCCTGGAGAGCGTCCACTGCAAAGAGAGGAGAAAAGATCATAGACTGTAATAGAAGCTTGAGGGCAAATTAAACATTTGTAAGCCTCACTTGCGGGCCTTTCTGGCTGAAAAGAGGGGGAAACATTTTCTTTTCCTTCCCCCTTTTTTTCCCCTTTCATACCATTTCCCTTCTTTCCCTTTCCCATCCTTCCCTTTCCATTCCCTTCCTTTCATTATCCTTCCTTTTCCTCTCCCATCCTTGACTTTTCCTTTTTTCACCCTTCCCTTTCTTTCCCATACTTTCCCTTTCTTTCTGGTCCCTTCCCTTCCCTTCACATTTCCTTCCTCCCATTATCCTTTACTTCCTTCCCCATTCACTTCCCTTCCTTTCTGTTCCCTTCACCCTCTCTTCCTTTCACTTTCATTTTCCCTCTCGCTCCTTCCTTTCCCTGTCAATTTCCATCCGTTACCTTCACCTTCCTTTTCTTTCACTTTCCTTCTCTTCTTTTCCCATTCCCTTCCACACATTTTCACTTTCATTCGATTCACTTCCCTTCTGCTCCCTTCACCTTCCCTTCTGTTCACCTTCACTTTCCTTCCCCTTCAGTTCCCTCGCCTTCCATTCACGTTCACTTTCTCCCCTTCCATTCCCTTCACCACCCATTTCCTTACCTTCACCTTCTCTTCCCTTCCGTTCCCTCTCTTTCATTTCACTCCCTTCTGTTCCATTCATCTTCCGTTCATGTTCACTTTCCCTCCTTTCACTATCCTTCCCTTCAGTTCCTTTCCCTTCTGTTCCATTCCCTTTCCTGCTCTTCCTTTCACTTCCCCATTCCATTCCCTTCACCTTCCCTTCCATTTCCTTCCCTTTGCCTTCTCTTCCCCTCCGTTCCCTCTCTTTCATTTCACTCCCTTCTGTTCCATTCATCTTCCGTTCATGTTCACTTTCCTTCCTTTCACTGTCCTTCCCTTCAGTTCCTTTCCCTTCCGTTCCTCTCCCTTTCCTTCTCTTCCTTTTACTTTCCCCTTCCATTTCCTCCACCTTCCATTTGCTTTCCTTCTCTTCTGTTTCCTTCCCTTTGCCTTCTCTTCCCTTCCATTCCCTTCCTTTTTCTTGCACTTTACCTCCCTTCTGTTCCATTCATCGTCCCTGCACTTTCATTTTACTTCATTTCACAGTCCTTCCTTTCAGTTCCTTTCCCTTCCGTTCCTCTCCCTTTCCTTCTCTTCCTTTTACTTTCCCCTTCAATTCCCTTCACCTTCCATTCGTTTCCCTTCCCTTCCATTTCCTTCCCTTTGCCTTCTTTTCCTTTCTCTTTTCCTTTCCATTCCCTTCACCTTCCATTCACTTTCCTTCCCTTCCCTTCTATCCCCTCGCTTTCACTTTCACTTTACCTCCTTTCTGTTCCATTCATCTTCCCTGAACTTTTACTTTCCTTCCCTATCGTTTCCCTTCCCCTTCCTTTCTCTTCCCTTGTTTTCATCCCTTCGCCTTCTCTTCCCTTCCTTTCACTTTCATTCTCACTTCCATCTCACACACCCTCAGCTTCTTTCACTTTTGCTTTCCTTCCATTCTGTTCCCTTCCATTCCCCTTTCGTTCTTTTCATTTCCCTTCATCTTCCCTAGACTTTCACTTCCCTTCTTTTTATTTTCACTTCCCTGCACCTTCCCTTCCTTGAACTTTCCCTTCATTTCATTACCTTGCCTTACCCTTCCTTTCCTTTCCCCACTGTCTTTTCTTTACCCTTCCTTTCTTTTCCTTCCCTTCCCCTCTTTTCTTTTTTTACCTTCCTTTCACCTTCTCTTCTCTTCCATTCACTTTCACTCTCACGACCATCTCACACGCCCTCAGTTTCTTTCACTTTTGCTTTCCTTCCGTTCTGTTTCCTTTCATTCCAATTTCCTTCTTTTCACTTCCCTTCCTTTCACTTTCCCTTTCCCTTCCCTTCATCTTCTCTTCCTCGCCTTTCATTTACTTGCCTTACCCTTCCTTTCCTTTCCCCATCTTCTTTTCTTTACACTTCCTCTCTTTTCCTTCCCCTCCCTTCTGTTTTCTTCCCTTCCCTTCACCTTCTCTTCTCTTCCTTTCACTCTCACTTCCACCTCACACGCTCTCCGTTTCTTTCACTTTTGCTTTCCTTCTGTTCTGTTTCCTTCCATTCCAATTTCCTTCTTTTCACTTTCCTTCATCTTTTCTACACTTTCACTTCCCTTCACCTTCCCTTCCTTGAACTTTCCTTTCCTTTCATTTACTTGCCTTACCCTTCCTTTCCTTTCCCCACTTTCTTTTCTTAACCCTTCCTTTCTTTTCCTTTTCCTTCCACTCCCTTCTGTTTTCTTCCCTTCCCTTCACCTTCTCTTCCCTTCCTTTCACTTTCACTCTCACTTCCATCTCACACGCCCCCCATTTCTCCACTTTCGCTTTCCTTCCGTTCTGTTCCCTTCCCCTTTCCTTCTTTTCACTTCCCCTCATCTTCTCTACACTTTTACTTCCCTTCACCTTCCCTTCCTTGAACTTTCCTTTCCTTTCATGACCTTGCCTTACCTTCCTTTTTTCCCCCACTTTCTTCTCTTTACCCTTCCTTTCTTTTCCTTTTCCTTCCCTTCCCTTCTGTTTTCTTCACCTTCTCTTCCCTTCTTTTCACTTTCACTTCCATTTCACATGACCTCGGTTTCTTTCACTTTCACTTTCCTTCCATTCCAGTTTCCTTATTTTCACTTCCCCTCATCTTCTCTACACTTTCACTTCCCTTTACCTTCCCTTCCTTGAACTTTCCTTTCTTTTCCTTTCCTTGCCTTACCCTTCCTTTCCTTTCCCCACTTTCTTTTCTCTACCCTTTCCTTCCCTTATCATCCTTCTCCTTTCTTTCCTTTCCTTCCTTCTCCTTCGTCTCCCTTTCCTTCCCCCTTTCCCTTCCCAGGATTCGGATACACAACGAGCGAAGAGTCCCCATGCTGTACCTAGGAGGAGTGAGCGCCCGTCTCCTCTGGGGTGCCTCTGGTACCTGGGCACTGCAAACGGGGGCAGGCGGTGGAACTTGTTCTCTAGGAGGGGCTCCAACCGGGAGGCCGAGGGGTCGGCAGAGTGGAAGAGGCTGAACACCTGGTTACAAGCTGGCTGCACTTGGGAGTCTGCAAAGGAGAGAGAAATAGCAAGGGACAGCGATACTAGCAATGGGCAGAAGGGTCACCGATGGTCAGTCCCAGCCCTGACCTCCAACCACAAAGAAGGACAGAACAGACGCTGCTGCAAGCCATTGCTGCCGGAACTTGCGACAACGAGCAGCATGTCATCCACATATAGGAAGGCATGTACCCTATTGCTTCCATTGTAAGACACTACAATTTGTTTGGCACACCCTCATTCCAGGACCACCAAGAAAAATACATAACCGTCTCTATCATAGAATCCTAGTTGGAAGGGGCCCCAAGGGTCATTTGTATCTATCTATCTTAGGCTTGGGTAACCACGGAAAAATTTGGTTCTAAACTCGTTTTGTTTTTAGGGGGCCCTTGCGTTTCGTTTTTTTTAATAATTCCGAAATTTTCCTTTAAAAATTTCGAAATTTACGAAATTTCGTAAAATTACGAATCGATTCGTTAATGGCGGACGAGATTGCGCAATATGCTAAAAAAAACCCTCCAAATGGGACAGGGGAACTTCTGAAGCTTCCCTCTCCCACTGTTGTTGACTGTTGGTGTGATAAAACAAACAACAACTATAAAACTTGCACCAGACATGCGAAAATAATTACGAAATAATTTCCGAAATAATTACGAAATAAATTGAAAAAATTGTTTCGAATCTTTATTACTCCTCACACAATTCCTGCATGGCTCAATATTGGATCGTAAGCTAATTTAAATACGAATTAATAACAAATTACGAAATTAACGAACGAAACCGCCCAAGCCTACTATCTATCTATCTATGTATCATGGAATCTATCTATCTATCTAGATGTCTATCATAAATCCTAAAGTTGGAGGAGACACCAAGGGCCATCTGTAGCTATCTATCTATATACATCATAGGATTCTATTGGAAGGGATCCAAAGGGTCATCTATTTCTCGCCATATGTATGTATGTATCTATCTAGCTATCTATCATAGACTTGGAGGGGACTCCCATGAGGGCCACCTAGTTCAACCTCATTCTGTTACAAAGGCAGGCAACATTAAAAGGGCCTACTGGCAAGGAGCTACATAGGGCATAATAACAATAAGCCATGACTCACTTATCATTATTATTATTAGTAGTAGTAGTATTCCACAGCTTATTTTTTATTATTATTATTATTATTATTATTATTATTATTATCATTATTATTATTATTCCACAGCTCACTTTATCACTATTATTATTACTGTTATTACTATTACAGGCAGTCCCCAAGTAATGAACAAGATGAGTTCTGCAGGTTTGTTGGATTTGTTTGTAGGTTGGAACAGGGACAACTGTTAAGTGTAACTCGAGCCTCTTCCAGGAGTGGATTTCCCTTCCCTCCTCTCACTTCCTGTTGTCTCAGCCCTGTTTTTAACTATGAGTTGTTTGTAAGTTGGGGACTGGCTACATTACTATTACTGTTATTATTATCTTTATTCCATAGCTCACTTGCTCACTGTTGTTGTTGTTATTATTATTATTACATGCAGTCCCCACATTATCCTGGTTTGTTCTGAAATTGAATTTGTACGTCAGTTGGAATAGTTACATTTCTCAAGCGTAATTCTTGAGGGGGGGGGGGTTCCCCCTTCATTTCCTGTTGTCTCACCCCTATTCTTAACTACAAGTTTTTTGTTAGTTGGGGACTGGCTGTATTATGGTTACGATTTTTCCCGTGACTGACCTTCCAGGCAGGGCAGCACTGTCCTCCGCATGGCCAGCACCAGGCCGAGCGGTGAGCCGAAGAGGAAGAAGTCCGACACCTCAAAATCAAAGCGGCCCAGGCTCAGGTCCGCCGCATTGGGCGCCTCTTCAGCAGGGAAGTCCTCATCCAACATGGTAGAGTGGATGCTGTGGGGAGAGAAGCAAGAGGAAAGGGGAAAGTTCAAAAGAGAAAAGCCTAGTAACAAGCAGGTGCCGCAGGGGAGAGAAAGAGGAGAGGGAATCGATAGCTGAGGAAAAGCAGGTGCAGGAATACTGATAAAGAGCTGAAACCAAGAAAGAGATCGAGGTGAGGCACAAATGGGATGAAATGGCCCGCATGCACAAGGTTTTGGCTACAAAGCTGAACTGCATCTCTGTTTGTGTGCAGCACTTCCCCTGTTCACCCAGCAGGGTGCTTTGACCAAATAAGCCTATTGCACGATCTCCTTTCCTCCAGTGTTTGATTGGAGACAGACACTCTGGAGGATTTGGGGGCTATCTGATAACACTGTGTAACACAATTTGAAAATAATATTCTGTTTCTGGTTTTAAAGAGTTATTGCTGTTTAATTGCAAAATCCTTACTTTGAAAGCTGCAGAATCTTTGTTATTTTTTGTGACACAAACTAGGTTGCAGTTGGTTCAGACTCGATGATTCATTGGAAAACTAGAGCAAAAAGTGCTGCAGGATGATGTCCCTACCACAAAGACAAATTTGTGGCAGCTTAATAAACTTTTCCTATTTTTTTTAATGTTAGAACCAAATAGGACAGTGGTTCTTAACCTTCCTAATGCCGCGACCCCTTAGTACAGTTCCTCATGTTGTTGTGACCCCCAACCATAACATTATTTTTGAGGCTACTTCATAACTGTAATTTTGCTACTGTTGTGAATCGTAATGTAAATATCTGATATGCAGGATGTATTTTCAAATCCAAACTATCCAATACGCCCAAATTTGAATACTGGTGAGGTTGGAGGGGATTGATTTTGTCATTTGGGAGTTGTAGTTGCTGGGATTTATAGTTCACCTATAATCAAAGAGCATTCTGAATTCCACCAATGATGGAATTGAACCAAACTTGGCACACAGAACTCCCATGACCAACAGAAAATACTGGAAGGATTTGGTGGATATTGACCTTGAATTTTTTTGTAGTTGTAGTTCACCTCTATCCAGAGAGCACTGTGGATTCAAACAATGATGGATTTGGACCAAACTTGGCACAAATACTCAATTTGCCCAAATGTGAACACTGGAGGAGTTTGGGGGAAACAGACCTTGACATTTGGGAGTTGTAGTTGCTGGGATTTATAGTTCACCCACAATGAAATAGTATTCTGAACCCCACCAACAATAGAATTGGACCAAACTTCCCACACAGAACCCCCATGGACAACAGAAAATATTATGTTTTCTGATGGTCTTTGGCGATCCCTCTGACACCCCCTCGCGACACCCACAGGGGTCCCGACTCCGAGGTTGAGAAAAACTGAAATACGAAATAGTGACCTAGGAACAAAAATTGTGTTACATAGTGTAATTTTATAACAATAACAATGCAATAAGGGGTCGCGGTGGTGCAGCGGGTTAAAGCACTATGCTGCTGGACTTGCTGACCAGAAGGTCGGTGGTTCAAATACGTGGGACAGGGTGAGCTCCTGATGTTAGCCCCAGCTTTTGCCAACCTAGCAGTTTGAAAATATGCAAATGGGAGTAGATCAATAGATACTGCTCTGGCAGAAAGGTAACGACGCACCATGTAGTCATGCTGTCCACTTGACCTTGGAGGTGTCTACAGACAATGCCAGCTTAGAAATTGAGATGACTAGACTTAATGTCAGGGGGGAATCCTTTTAATGATACTTATAGCCCTGAGGATGCTCACCTGGAGAGGAAGGCATGGTGCTGGGCAATTGCATCGCACTCGTAGGTGGACCCTCCACTCTGTTTCCGCTGCAATGGTTGCCTGGGCGGCTGGTCATCCTCCCCCTCATCCATCTTCTCTGAGATGTCGTTGTTGCTCTTGCTAAGTCGCTGGACCTCCCCCAGGTTCGAGTCTTCGGCCGAGAGCGAGTTGTCCTTCAAGGCAAAGACAGTGAAACCTGGCATACTCATAGGCAACTTTGAGGGCCTCAAGCCTGCCAAGTTTCAGAATGTTTGGATCATCTACTGATTGTATAAATAATTATTTATAAAAGAGGTATCACCTTAAATTTCTGCAGAGTGAGGCAACACAAGCAGGGCATCAATCCTGCAAAGTTTCAGAAAGATTCGTTCATCTACTGATTTTTAGGAATTTTTAAAATACAATTTGTACAAATAATTTTCTAAAAATTAGTAGATGGGCGAATCTTTCTGAAACTTTGCAGGATTGACACCCTGCTTGTGTTGTATCATTGTGCAAAAATTCAAGAGGATCCCTCTTGTAGTTCCTAGAGCGAATTGTCCTTCAAGGCGATATTGACAAGCTGGAATGTGTCCAGAGGAGAGCGACTAAAATGATAAAGGATCTGGAGAACAAGCCCTATGAGGAGTGGCTTAAGGAACTGGGCATGTTTAGCCTGAAGAAGAGAAGGCTGAGAGGGGATATGATAGCCATGTATAAATATGTGAGAGGAAGCCACAGGGAGGAGGGAGCAAGCTTGTTTTCTGCTTCCCTGGAGACTAGGATGCAATGGAACAATGGCTTCAAACTACAAGAAAGGAGATTCCATCTGAACATGAGGAAGAACTTCCTGACTGTGAGAGCCGTTCAGCAGTGGAACTCTCTGCCCCGGAGTGTGGTGGAGGCTCCTTCTTTGGAAACTTTTAAACAGAGGCTGGATGGCCATCTGTCAGGGGTGCTTTGAATGCAATATTCCTGCTTCTTGGCAGGGGGTTGGACTGGATGGCCCATGAGGTCTCTTCCAACTCTTTGGTTCTATGATTCTATGACAACAAAAAGGGAGGAAGCCAAATAGATCTGGTCCAACCCCTTTCTTTCTGCCAGGAAGGACACCACCCAAGCCCTTCCGGCAGATGGCCATCCAAAGAGAGATATTTTTCAGAGAGAGAAAGATATGCTAGATGTAATATCGTAGCATCCTAGAGTTGGGAGGGCTATTGCGTACAGCCCCCTTCTGCCACAAAAGAAAGGCACCATCAAAGCCTTCCCGACAGGGAGCCAGCGAGCTCGAGCACAAAAGACCTGAGAATCGATTGAGCTTCAGGGCTTCTAAGGAGCTTATTATAACTGAATGGCAAGGAGAGCAATTTGTGCGTTTCCTTGGCATCCAAAGCCCTGGGAGGCCAGCCTGTGATCTTTGCAAAACAGCGAGGAGCGGATAATAGCTCCGTTTGTCAAAAGCTCGGCGTGTGGCCGGAACAGAGCGAACGTCCCTTTTTTGAGCGATAAATGCCTCCGGTCCCACTCCTGTAAGAAGAGCGGCCAGATACGATTTCCTGGCTATTTGAAGCCCTTCTGGCTCGGCCCTTTGAGCAAACAGCCGAATGCGTACCTGCCAGACTTGAGCGTTTGATGCGGAAATACCCTTGATTCGGATCTAGTTCGGATATTTAGCACTTTTGAAACGAGTTCCGACACCCTTACTTCCCCCCAATATTAAGAATTTGAATCAAAAGGAGCCTGCGATTCTTGAGTTTTGGATGTGTTCAGATGTACCTGTGACGGAGCTGAAATTCAGAAGGCAACCAAGCCCTGTGAGAGGCGAAGCCAAACGTGTTGGCATGCCTCTCAGCCAATCAGGGCTGACAGAGGCAGAGAGCGCTAAAAAAACTTTGAAAAATTGCCAAAAATTCATGGATATGTCAAACATTCTGAAATTTGGTGTGCTAATAGTGGTCAATGTTTTCTACCATTGTAGCAAGTTTCATCACAATAGCTTAAAATATGAGGGATAGAGAAGCCCCTCAAATTTCCCCACTGACAGTAATGTTTACTTTGAAAATTTGCCAAAAATCCATGGATATGGCAAACATTCTGAAATTCGGTGCGCTAATAGTGGTCAGTGTTTTCTACCATTATAGCAAGTTTCATCATGATACCTCAAAATATGAGGGAGAGAGAAGCCCCTCAAATTTCCCCACTGACAGTAATGTTTTCAATGTATTGTCGAAGGCTTTCATGGCTGGAATCACTAGGTTCTTGTGGGTTTTTTCGGGCTATAGGGCCATGTTCCAGAGGCATTTCTCCTGACGTTTCATAATGTTTTCTTTAATGCGCACCGGGACTGTGGTACAATTGCATTAAGATCACTACTGACCAAAAGGTCATGAGTTCAAAGCCAGCTTGGGTTAGAGTGAGCTCCCAACCAAAATTGTGTAGTTTGTTGTTGACCTTTGCGGCCCAAAAAACAGTTACATCTGACAAGTATGAAAATTAGGTACTTTGTGGGGAGGCTAATTTAACTGATTTACGAGGCCATAAATATCTCCAGGAAATATGCAAAGAATGAGGGAGTGACAGCTCTCCTGGTGGCCAGAAGTTGGAATGTTAAATAGTCTCTGAGTGTCTGTCTATATATATATTGTGTGTCTATGGCATTGAATGTTTGCCATTGTAATCCGCCCTGAGTCCCCTGCGGGGTGAGAAGGGTGGAATATAAATGCTGCAAATAAATAAATAAACAAATAAATGTGTGACCGCCATTAAGGAAGTACTTACGAAGATTTGGAAGTTTCGTAAAGTTTTGAAAATTTTTAACCCCAAAATTTGGAAAGGACTTTAGTAATGAAGTGCCAGCGCCCCCTACTTTTGAACACAGTATAGAACAATTCTTTTGGGATTGCACATGCCTAGTACCTGCGCACTGCTGGCGCTGCCCCGGCGGCTGCTGGCCTGGCTCTCGTCAGCCAGCCCTGCGCTGAAGCAGATGGCGTCGAAGGCCAGGATGCCCCCCACACAGTCCCCAATCAGGCAGACCTGCACCAGAAGGAAGGAGAATATAATAACAATAGCAGCAGCAGCAGCAACAACAACAACAAGCCCAGGATGTCCCCAACACGTGACTGCGCATTATAAATGCGCATAGAGATATCTCTATGGGGAGCCTACCTGGCCGCTGAATCCAAGTCCCTCGGGGGAGCGAAGGAACTGGGCATAGACCTGGTTGGCGCGGCTGATGACAGTGGCAACTGCGCCCTGGTACTCCGGGGAGGAGATGGCCAGCAGCGGGAGGGCAGCCAGTGGGAGGTGGTCCTCACTGACCCCCAGTGTGCCCTCCTCCTCGCTGAAGGGCATCAGGCTGCAAGGAAGGAAGAGAGGAAGGGAGGAGTGAATTGTTTTTCCACAAAGAAGGACACAACAGGTGCTGAAACGTACCATTGTTGCTGGAACAGGTGACCGCTAACAACATGTCATCGACATATAGGAAGGCACGGCCTCTATTGCTTCCATTACAACTCACTACGAATGGTACGGTGCACCCTCTTTCCGGGACCACCAACAACAATATATAAGGAACTCTCCTTCTATCATAGAATCCTAGAGTTGGAAAGGACCCCCAGGTCATTGAGTCCTGCCCCCTTCTGCAGGAAAAGTACCATCAAATCCCACCTGGCAGATGGCCATCCAGCCCAACACCGCGAAGTTTGTGCAATTTAATCAACTTTATGAGAGAACCAATTAGGAAATGTCATTGACAACCCAGGAACAGAAATGTTGTTATACAGTGTTATAATAATGCAATACAATTATAATATAATAAGATAATATAATGATAAATATACAGTAATAATAAATATAATATAATAATATAATACAATTATATTAATAAATATAGTACAATATAATAATAAACATAAATGTAATGAATATAATATAATAATAAATAAATATGGTACTATATAATAATGAATATAAATGTAATAAATATAACGTAATAATTAATAAATTATTATATAAATAATAATAATAACAATAATAATAATAATATAATAATTTAATTCAATAATTATGATATAGTAAATATAATGTAAGGAGCCTCCAGTGGTGCAGTGGGTTAAAGCACTGAGCTGCTGAGCTTGCATGCAGTCATGGTACCACTTTGGCAGGAAGGTAACGGCGCTCCATGCAGTCATGCTGGCCACATGACTTAGGAGGTGTCTACGGGCAATGCCGGCTCTTCGGCTTAGAAATAGAGATGAGCACCACACCCCAGAGTCGGACATGACTGGACTTAATGTCAGGGGACAACCTTTACCTTTACCTTAAATATAATATAATATAAAATTATAATAAATACAAAATTATAATAAATATATATAAAACAATAAAAATAATATGTATAATATAATAGTATATAATTATAATATAATAAATATAATACAATATATGAATGTGATATATTTATAATATTATATAATACTATATAATAATAAATGTAATATAAAAATAAATATGATAATATATAATGAATAAATATAATAATATAATAATATAATAATAATAATTATATATTATGAATAAATATAATAATATAACAATATAATAATAATTTAATTCAATAATTTAATATAGTACATATTATAATATAATATAATACAATATATGAATGTGATATAATTATAATATAATATAATAGTGCAATAATAAATGTAATATAATAATAAATATGATAATATGTTATAATATCATAATGAATAAATATAATAATATAACAATATAATAATAATTTAATTCAATAGTTATGATATAGTACATATAATATAATATAAAATTATAATAAATATAAAATAAGAATAAAAATAAAATAGTATAATAATAAATACAATATAATAATGTAATAATATAATTATAATATAATAATAAATATAATATAATATAATACTCACTGAGCAATGAGGGAGAAGGCCTCGGCGCAGACGGCCGGACAAGGCACCAAGCGGAGCCGGATACGTCCGGAGGTGGCAGAGGGGAAGTGGGCGCGGGCGACCTCCTCGAAAGCAGCTGCAAATGTGCTGAGATCAGACTCCTTGCTGCTCGCTGTCTCCTCCCCGGATCCCGATTCCAGCAGGTTGCCTCCATGCAGGACCAGGATCAGGACCTGCGTTGTGCAGCTCGGGTGTGCAGACCCTTCCTGTGAAGGACAAAAAAGGAGTCATCTTGCACAAGCTCCTAGTCCACACTGAGGACTCCCAGAGGCAGATGCGTTAGTTGACTCCCCCTATTGGGCTCTCTGCCTGCCTGCCGTTACTCTCCCCTCCTATCCCCTTCCTTCTCAGGGACACATCCCTTTTTATTCAAATGCCCCTCTCTTACCTCCTCCTCCTATCCCCTTTCTCCTCAGGGACACACCCCCTTTTATTCAAATGCCCCTCTCTGTCCTGATATACAATTTTCTAGAGGAGAAATTACCTCACAGACAGACTGGAAGGGCTTTATTTCTCAAAACATACAGTACGGTTACAACAAAGTTCCATCTGACAGTCGGTTTCCCTTTCACCTTATATCCCTCACTTTGGCCCTCCCCTTCACAGCCTTGTTTCACATGAGCTCAGACCAAGGCATGGCCTACTTTCATGGTTCCCCACAAAACCAGTAAAGGTCATGATACCCTCTTCCTATCCCCTTTCTTCTCAGGGACACGCCCCCTTTTATTCAAATGCCCCTCTCTGTCCTGATATGCAGTTTTCTAGAGGAGAAATTACCTCACAGACAGACTGGAAGGGCTTTATTTCTCAAAGCATACAGTACGGTTACAACAAAGTTCCATCTGACAGTTGGTTTCCTTCTCACCTCATATCTTTCACTTTGGCCCTCCCCTTGACAGCCTTGTTTCACGTGAGCTACAGACCAAGGCATGGACTACTTTCACGGTTCCCCACAAAACCAGTAAAGGTCATGATACCCTCTTCCTATCCCCTTTCTTCTCAGAGACACTCCCCTTTTATTCAAATGCCCCTCTCTGTCCTGATATGCAGTTTTCTAGAGAAATTACCTCACAGACAGACTGGAAGGGCTTTATTTCTCAAAACATACAGTATGGTTACAACAAAGTTCCATCTGACAGTTGGTTTCCTTCTCACCTCATTTCTCTCAGTTTGGCCCTCTCCTTCATAGCCTTGCTTCACGTGAGCTGCAGGCCAAGGCATGGCCTACTTTCATGGTTCCCCACAACACCAGGAAAGGTTATGATACCCTCTTTCCTTCTCCTATGCTCTTCCTCCATAGGGACACACCCCTTTTTATTCAAATGCCCCTCTCTTTCCTCCTCCTCCTATGCCCTTCTCAGAGACACGCCCTCTTTTATTTAAATACCCCTCTCTGTCCTGATATGCAGTTTTCTAGAGGAGAAATTACCTCACAGACTGGAAGAGCTTTATTTCTCAAAACATACAGTACTGTTACAACAAAGTTACATCTGACAGTTGGTTTCCTTCTCACCTCATTTCTCTCACTGTGGCCCTCCCCTTCACAGCCTTGCTTCACGTGAGCTACAGGCCAAGGCATGGCCTACTTTCACGGTTCCACAACACCAGAAAAATGTCATGATACCCTCTTCCTATCCCCTTTCTTCTCAGAGACACTCCCCTTTTATTCAAATGCCCCTCTCTGTCCTGATATGCAGTTTTCTAGAGAAATTACCTCACAGACAGACTGGAAGGGCTTTATTTCTCAAAACATACAGTATGGTTACAACAAAGTTCCATCTGACAGTTGGTTTCCTTCTCACCTCATATCCCTCACTTTGGCCCTCCCCTTCACAGCCTTTCTTCACGTGAGCTGCAGGCCAAGGCATGGCCTACTTTCATGGTTCCCCACAACACCAGGAAAGGTTATGATACCCTCTTTCCTTCTCCTATGCTCTTCCTCCATAGGGACACACCCCTTTTTATTCAAATGCCCCTCTCTTCCCTCCTCCTATCCCCTTTCTTCTCAGAGGCACGTCCTTTTTATTCAAATGCTCCTCTCTGTCCTGATATGCAGTTTTCTAGAGGAGAAATGACCTCACAGACAGACTGGAAGGGCTTTATTTGTCAAAGCATACAGTACGGTTACAACAAAGTTCCATCTGACAGTTGGTTTCCTTCTCACCTCATATCTCTCACTTTGGCCCTCCCCTTCACAGCCTTGGTTCACGTGAGCTACAGACCAAGGCATGGCCTACTTTCACGATTCCCCACAACACCAGAAAAGGCCACGATACCCTCTTCCTATCCCCTTTCTTCTCAGAGACATTCCCCTTTTATTCAAATGCCCCTCTCTGTCCTGATATACAGTTTTCTAGAGGAGAAATTACCTCACAGACAGACTGGAAGGGCTTTATTTCTCAAAACATACAGTATGGTTACAACAAAGTTCCATCTGACAGTTGGTTTCCTTCTCACCTCATTTCTCTCAGTTTGGCCCTCTCCTTCATAGCCTTGCTTCACGTGAGCTGCAGGCCAAGGCATAGCCTACTTTCACGATTTCACACAACACCAGGAAAGGACATGATACCCTCTTTCCTTCTCCTATGCCCTTCCTCCTCAGGGACAGACCCCTTTTTATTCAAATGCCCCTCTCTTTCCTCCTCCTATCCCCTTCCTTGTTAGACTGACACGCCCCTTTTTATTCAAATCCTCACCTCATTGTCTTCATGGATCTCGATGCTGCCCTGAGCGGGATAGCGGTGCTTCCGTAGAGAGGCCCGGTACAATTCCCCTAAATTAATGAATGAAGAAGAATATATTAAGATGATGATGATGATAATAATAATAATAATAATAAAGAATATAATAGAAGAAAATAATAATAATAATAATAATAATAAAGAATATAATATAAAATAATAATAATAATAAAGAATATAATATAAAATAATAATAATAATAATAATAACAATAATAATAAAAATGAAGTGGTAGAAGAATGTCAAAGAAGGACATAATAATCTTTATGTATAAAATCTCAACCTGTGTATGTTTGTGTTCGCAAAACTCGAAAAGTAGTCAGTCAATTGACTTGACATTACAACACAACATTCCACTCCGCGCAAGTTTTAATAGCAAAATTAAATTTTGACATAACATTGCATTCGAATCCCCACGTGCATTCAGTGTAAAACTAGCAGTCTGGGAATAGACAAAGTGGAATTTGTAATGCTCAAAGCAACCACTCATAGCCTAGCTTTCATTTTACCTCAGCAGTATAAAAAACAAAAACTGAGCTCAAGCAATCAATCAATGCGCAGCTTACCATTTACCTCAGCAGTAAAAAAAAATAACAATCAGTCACTGAGCAGCTTTCATTGTACCTCAGCAGTAGAAGAAATAAAAACAACCAATCACAGTGCAGCTTTCCTTTTACCTCAGCAGTATAAGACATATCCACCAATCACAGAGCAGCTGTCATTTCACCTCAGCAGTATAAGAAATGAAAGCTGAACTGTGTTTGGATGCTATTGTCATACCACTCATATCGATTGACATGGAGTTCGAGTACCAACAACTTCTATTTCCAATTTGCTTTTCGTTTGCTATGACTACCAATAAAATGCAGGGGAAATCTTTGAATTTAGAAAATGATTGCTCCTCTCATGCTCCAGAGTCAGTGAACTGTCAGATTTTTATGTTTGTACAGAAAACAGACAAACCAAAAATGTAGGCAATCCACTACATTTCTGTTAAAAACCTCTTTTTCTGCCCTTTCCCTTCACGCCACATAGACACAGCCACGCAAGGCAGGGTATTGAGTTGAATGATGTATTTCCTCGGAAAATGTATAATGTGTTGTACTCCAGAGCAGGATTCCCTCTGACTCTCACCACCACACAGTTGAGTTAAAATAGCAAGCAGTTTATTGAAGACAGAAAAAGCCAAAGCAATAAAAGTTATCCACAGTAAAAAGGCAAATCCAATTGACTAGGAAGTAAAAAAGAGCAATAAATCCACAGCGAAACAGTTCTCCCATGACCAACAAAAAATACTGGAAGGGTTTGGTGGGCAGTGAGTGTCCTTTGGTTTTGGAGTTGTAGTTCACCTACATCCAGAGAGCACTGTGGACTCAAACAATGATGGATCTGGACCAAACTCTACACAAATACTCAATATGCCCAAATGTGAACACTGGTGGAGTTTGGGGATAATAGAATATTGACATTTGGGAATTGTAGTTGCAGGGATTTATAGTTCACCTACAATCACAGAGCATTCTGGACCCCACCAATGATAGAATTGGGCCAAACCTCCCACGCGGAACCCCCATGACCTACAGAGTGGGCCACAGCAATGTGTGGCAGGGGGTGGCTAGTACTAATAATAAAATGAAGGAGAATGAAAGAAAGAAGGAAGGAAGGAAGGAAGGAAGGAAAGAAGGAAGGAGGAAAAGGAGGAGAGGAAGAAAACATTCCTCTTTCCCTCAGTGGGGCTTGTTGGCATGCTGCGGCCGTGGCTTCTTCCTCCTCCGCCAAATCTGCCATCTGTTTGGCTGCCTGCTGGCTCTTGTTTATGGCAACAAATCTGTTGGGGAGAAATAAACTCTCTCTCTCTCTCCCTCTCTCTCACTTTCAAGTGGGCATCTGCTTCCGAGCAAAAGGAGAGAGACTGGGGCTGGAGGAACCCCATTCAAGGTTATGGATTTTTAGCAGGATGGCCATCTGTCGGGAGGGATCAGGTGTTGTCTTCCTTTATGGCAGAGAGGGTCTGGACTGGATGGCCTTTAGGGGTCCCTTCCTACTCTAGGATTCTATTATTATTATTATTATTATTATTATTATTATTATTATTATTATTATCACTAGTAGTCCCCTGCCACGTGTTGCTGTGGCCCAGTGTGTGTATATGTGTTTTGTGTTTGTGTATATGTCTTTATGTGTGTGTATATATGTGTGCATGTATATATATATATATATATATAAGTGTGTATGTGTGTATTTGTGTGTTATATGTGTACATGCATATTGTGTATATGTGTTTGCTTGTCTACATGCATATTTGTGTATATATATGTATGTATGTGGATATGTATATGTTAGGCTTGGGCAATCCATGGTTCTAAATGGTTCTAAAGTACTTAAAAAACTAAAGTTCTGGTGGTGAAAATTTCAGAACTCTAACAAAACTCTCAAAATTTAATTATTATTTCATTATTGGTGATTTTAATGACAGAACCAATTAGGAACTGCCATTTATTATGAAATTTTGAGAGTTTTGTTAGAGTTCTGAAATTTTCACCACCAGAACTTTAGTTTTGTAAGTACTTTAGAAGCATTTAGAACCATGGATTGCCCAAGCCTAGTATATGTATGTGCATGTGGATATATATCTCTGTGTGTATGTATATCTATGGGTGTATATGTGTATATTTCAGTGTTTGTGCATATATATACATGTGTGTATATATTTGTGTGTTTATATGTGTACATGCATATTGTGTATGTGTGTGTGCTTGTCTATATGCATATTTGTGTGTATATATGTATGTATGTATGTGGATATGTATGTGTGTGCATGTATATGCATATATGTATGTGTGCATATGTATATCTGAGTGTATGTATATGTATGTGTGTGTATATGTGTATATTTGTGTGTGTTTGTGCATATATAAATTTGTGTGTGTGTTTGAATGTGTGCATGTGTATATGTATATATGGTGCATTTTGGGGTTTTTTAAGTCTGTTCTGCTGGGGTTTTGTGTCTGTGTTTTGTTTATGGGTGATGGACACTCGTTGGACTGTTAGGTTTGTTGTGTCCAAATTTGGTGTCAATTCATCCAGTGGTTTTTGAGTTATGTTAATCCCACAAACGAACATTACATTTTTATTTATATAGATTATCATTATTATTATTATCCAGACTTGGCACACAGAACTCCCATGACCAGCTCAATCTACTGGAGGGGTTGGAGGGGTCTGATTCACCATACTGGGAGTTGTAGTTTACCTTACAGCCAAAGAGTACACTGAACCCCACCCATGATACATCTAGAGCAAAGTTACCCAAACTTTAAGTACTGATGGAGTTTCAGGGGGTTAAGCTGGCATGATGGGAGTTGTAGTTCAACCACAACCTTGTGTATTTTTGACTTTGTCACATAACCTGGACCCAAGCTAAATAAACAGAGAGAAGGCGGGAGCGGGAAAGCACACATTGCGGAACATGCTTGCCGTTATAAATAACCAACATTGTCATAATCCTTCAGTAAAAGTGGGGTTTTTTGCCTCCAGATGGCCTCGGAAAAGAGCATTAGGGTGGATTTGAAGCCTTGCTCCCAATTCTAATTGACGCATTAAATAAAAACAAAACAAAGCAAAACAAAACAAAAGAAGATCGAGAGCAGGCAGGACTCACGTTGCTTCTCCTGCAGGACGACCGAGGAGCAAAACGGGGCCTCTTCTCCAGCTGGAATAATAATCGTCATCATCACCATCATCATCATAACAACAATAATAATATGCATAATATGTTATCCAGAAAGTAAGGTTACAAGACTTTTTTTAATCCAGAGAATGGATATATTTACATGGACTGTAGCATAGGTATTACATTATCTTTCCACAAAATCACCATTCAGATCAATACATTTTGTCATCCGTGGAATGAGTTTTTGATGCCTATGTCATAGAAGTTTCTCTCCGTCTTTTTTCAGCCAGCAGCGTTCATACCCTTAGCATTTCGGTAGCACATTACTGTGGATATCCCTTGTACAGTGTAAACTTCACACTTGGAGGGAAATGGAATGAGGATGCTCATCTCTAACCTTCACCACATTGCCAGTTGATGAGCATCTGACGACTGGCACTGCTCATTCCATTCCTCTGGCTTCCCGCTACACGGCAGTGAGACCGATTTCTTCTGCGAAAATTCCCCATGAGAGCTACGTGCCTTGTAACCTTACTTTCTGGATATCCCTCGTACAGCGCGAACTTCGCACTTGGAGGGAAACAGAATTAGGATGCTCATCTCTAACCTTCACCACATTGCCAGTTGATGAGCATCTGACGACTGGCACTGCTCGTTCTGTTCCTCTGGCTTCCCGCTACATGGCAGTGAGACCTATTTCCTCTGCAAAAATTCCCCATGACAGCTACATGACTTGTAACCTTACTTTTTGGACATCCCTTGTACAGTGTGAACTTCGCAGTTGGACGGAAATGGAATGAGGATGCTCATCTCTAACCTTCACCATATTGCCCGTTGATGAGCATCTAACGACTGGCACTGCTCGTTCCGTTCCGCCAGCTTCCCGCTACACGGCAGTGAAACCGATTTCCTCCGTGAAAATTCCCCATGTGAGCTACGTGCCTTGTAACCTTACTTTCTGGATATCCCTCGTACAGCACGAACTTCGCACTTGAAGGGAAACGGAATGAGGGCGCTCATCTCTAACCTTCACCACATTGCCAGTTGATGAGCATCTGACGACTGGCACTGCTCGTTCTATTCCTCTGGTTTCCTGCTACACGGCAGTGAGACCAATTTCCTCCGCGAAAATTCCCCATGAGAGCTACATGCCTTGTAACCTTACTTTCCAGATATTCCTCGTATAGTGCGAACTTTGCACTTGGAAGGAAACGGAATGAGGAGGTTCATCTCTAACCTTCACCACATTGCCAGTTGATGAGCATCTGATGACAGGCACTGCTCATTCCGTTCCTCTGGCTTCCTGCTACATGGCGGTGAGACCAATTTTCCCCAAGAAAATTCCCTGCAAGAGCTACATGCCTTGTTACCTTACTTTCCAGATATCCAGATATCCCTCGTACAGCGTGAACTTCGCACTTGGAGGGAAACGGAACTAGGACGCTCATCTCTAACCCTCACCACATTGCCAATTGATGAGCATCTGACGACTGGCACTGCTCGTTCCATTCCTCTGGCTTCCCGCTACATGGCGGTGAGACCAATTTCTTCCACGAAAATTCCCCATGAGAGCTACGTGCCTTGTAACCTTACTTTCTGGATATCCCTCATGCAGTGCGAACTTCGCACTTGGAGGGAAACGGAATGAGGACACTCATCTCTAACCCGCACTACATTGCCAGTGGATGAGCATCTGACGACTGGCACTGCTCGTTCCATTCCTCAGGCTTCCCGCTACATGGCTGTGAGACCAATTTACTCTGTGAAAATTCCCCATGAGAGCTATGTGCCTTGTAACCTTACTTTCTGAATATCCCTCGTACAGCGTGAACTTCGCACTTGGAGGGAAACGGAATGAGGAGGCTCATCTCTAACCTTCACCACATGAGCCCGTTGATGAGCATCTAACGACAGGCACTGCTCGTTCTGTTCCTCTGGCTTCCCGCTACATGGCGGTGAGACCAATTTCCTCCGTGAAATTCCCCATGAGAGCTATGTGCTTTGTAACCTTACTTTCTGGATATCCCTCATGCACTGCGAACTTCGCACTTGGAGGGAAACGGAATGAGGACACTCATCTCTAACCCTTGATGAGCATCTGACGACTGGCACTGCTTGCTCGCTTCCACTAGCTTCCTGCTACATGGCAGTGATACCAACTTCACCCGAGAAAATTTCCCACAAGAGCTACGTGTCTTGTAACCTTATTTTCCGGATAACCCTCATATATAAAAATAATAATGTACCCAAAATAACAGTAATAAAATTACATTACAATATATTACATTATAATATTTACTTCTTACCCACTTCCCCAGTATCAAGGTAGGATACAACCCAGGTAATTATTGTCATCATCACCGTCTTCATCTCAGCCAGACCCTTGGAACTCACTGCACTACAAACTCAATAGCATTTAACAACAACAACAACAACAACAACAACAACAACAACAACAACAACAGCAATACCTGGACTGTGCTCCATCTGCTTCTCAATGGTTTCAATCTGCTCCACCAGGTCGTTGGAGTTCCACTGACTCATCCCCAGCAAGATGGCGGCCGCATTCTTCCCCTCCGCCATTTCCTCTGGAGGAGGACAGACAGCAGCAGAAGCTGGGTTGGGGCCCCAAGAGGCCATCCAGACCATCCCCGTCTTGCCTCAAAGGGAGGCCCCACCCTATCCCTCCCGACAGATGTCCATCCGCCCTCACAAGCTTACAGAGAAGGATAGAGTGTCATAGAATGATAGAGTTGGAAGGTCATCTGAACACAATCCGATCCCTCCCAACAGATGGCCTGATAGATAGATATTAGCAAGTTTATAGAGTCATAAAGTGATAGAGTTGAAAGAGACCTCTTAAGGCCATCTGGTCCAACCCATATCTGCCTCAAAGGGAGACATAATCTGATCCCTCCTGACAGATGGCCTGATGGATAGATATTTGCAAGTTTAAGGAGAAGTAGGGCTATAGAGTCATGAAGCGATAGAGTTGGAAAGGACCTCTTAAGGCCATCTGGTCCAACCCATTTCTGCCTCAAAGGGAGACACAATCCGATCCCTCCCGACAGATGGCCTGATATACATTAGCAACTTTCAGGAGTAATTGAATGATAGAGTTTGAAGAGAGCTCTAAAGGTCATCCAGCCCTAAAGGGCAACACAATCCGATCCCTCCTGAGAGACGTCTATCCCACCTAATAGATCTTAGCAGGTTTATGGAGAAGTAAAAGAAACGCTGGGAGGAAAACAACCTCTTTTGCTTCCCTGCAGCAATGACTTGGGGGTTGCCATGGAGACCGACTGCATCACTGCCTCCGCCTGCACCCCCCAAAGTGGACAAACAGAGGCTTCTCCAGGTTTGATTGACAGCTGTGGCCACAAAGGGACTGAAATAGCTGCTTCTACTCGTCAATCTATCTGTCTGTCTGTCTGCCTATCTATCTCTGTCTATGAATTCACCAGTCCATTGGAAAGGGGTCTCTTCCAACTCTATGATTCTATCATCTCTATCTACCTATCATATCTATCTATCTATCTATCTATCTATCTATCTATCTATCTATCTGTCTGTCTGTCTGTCTGTCTGTCTGTCCATCTATTACCTGTTGATTGATCAATCCATCACTATCTATGTATCCATCTATCCACCCACCTAACATCTACCTATCCATCCATCCATCAGCTATCTATGTATCCATCCATCCATCCATCCATCCATCTAGAATCTATCCATCCACCCATCACCTATCTATCTATCCATCCATCCATCCATCGAGCTATCTATGTATCCATCTATCCATCTATCCACCTAGAATCCATCCATCCATGAGCTATCTATGTATCCATCGATCCATCCATCTAGAATCTATCCATCCATCCATCCATCATCTATCCATCCATCATCTATCCATCCATCCACCCATCCATCCATCCATCCACCCATCCATGAGCTATCTATGTATCCATCTATCCATCCATCCACCTAGAATCCATCCATCCATGAGCTATCTATGTATCCATCAATCCATCCATCTAGAATCTATCCATCCATCCATCATCTATCTATCCATCCATCATTTATCCATCCGACCCCCCACCCACCCACCCATCCATCCATCCATCCATCCATCCATCCATCCATCCATCCATGAGCTATCTATGTATCCATTGATCCACCCATCTAGAATCTATCCATCCATCCATCATCTATCTATCCATCCATCATCTATCAATCTATCCACCCAAAACTGTCTATCAATTATCTATCTATCTATCTATCTATCTCTATCTATCTATCTATCTATCCATCCCTCCATCTAAGGGTTGGACTGGTCGGCCCTTTCTATGATTCTAGTATTCTGCTCAGTAGCTCCATTAAAGAGACTGACAGGCAGGCCAGCTGGCCAAGGGGGCGTGTGGTGGTGGTGGAGTTCTCAACCCCAAGGGTGGGGGGCACAGGGATGTGATGCTGACCTCGGGCGTCAAAGAACTCTTCCTCTTCCTCCTCCTCACCCTCGGAGCTCATCTCCATTGAGTCACTGGGGCGCCAGTGGGGGGCACCACATGGGGAAAGCCCCGATCCTGCAAAATAGGGAGAGAGAAGGAAAAATGGGGTTGAGAGGGGAACTTTATCATCATCATCATCGTCGTCGTCATCATCATCAGCCCCGCACTGAAGCTCAGCATTTCACCCAACAGACCCCTTGGGCTGTCATCAACTTCATCTTCATCATCCTCATCATCAGCCCCCCATCCAAGCTCAGTGTGCAGCCCAGAGAGCCTTGAGTCCTCATCTTCATCATCATCATCATTGTCTTTATCATCATTGTTATCTTCTTCTTCATCATCATCAACCCCCACTGAAACTCAGTGTTCACCCAACAGACCCCTTGAGTCATCATCATCATCATCATCAACCCCCACTGCCAACAGACCCCTTAAGTCATTACCATCATCATCATCAACTTCATCATCGTCATCATCAAATCCCATTGAAAGTCAGTGTTCACCCAACAGACCCCTTGAGTCATCGTCGTCATCATAATCATCATCCCCCATTGAACCTCAGTGTTCACCCAACAGACCCCTTGAGTCATCATCATTATCATCAACCCCCATTGAACCTCAGCATTCAGCTAACAGACCCCTTAAGTCATCACCAGCATCGTCTTCATCATCATCATCATCAACCCCCATTGAAGCTCAATATTCAGCCAACAGGCCCCTTAAGTCATCACCAGCATCATCTTCATCATCTTCATCATTGTCATCATCAACCCCCATTGAAGCTCAGTGTTCAGCCAACAGACCTCTGAAGTCATCACTATCATCATCATTATCATCTTCTTCTTCTTCATCACCCCCCTCCCCATAGAAGCAACAGACCCCTTGGATCATCACTGTCATCATCTTCATCTTCAACATCATCTTTATCATCACCTTCATCCTCTTGATCATCATCATCACCTTCACCAGTTCCCACTGAACCGCAGTGTTCACCCAACAGATCCCTTCAATCATCATCAATATCATCTTCATCAGCCCGCCACTGAAGCTCAGTGTTCGGCCAACAGACCCCTTAAGTCATCATCATCATCATCTCCACCATCATCAGTCCCCCATTCAAGCTCAGTGTCCATAGACCCCTTGAGTCATCGTCAATATCTTCATCTTCACCATCACCATTGCCTTCATTGTCATCATCATCAACTTCTTCTACATCATCATCATCATCCCCTATTGAAGCTCAGTGTTCAACCAACAGACCTCTTGAGTCATCATCATCACCATCATCATCATCATCTCCATCATCATCAGTCCCCCATTCAAGCTCAGTGTTCACAGACCCCTTGTGTTGTCGTCAGTATCTTCATCTTCATCATCGCCATCATCTTCATTGTCATCAACATCTTCAACATCATCATCATCATCCTCAACATCATCATCATGCCCCATTGAAGTTCAGTGTTCAACCAACAGACCTCTTGAGTCATCGTCACCACCATCATCAGTCCCCCATTCCAGCTCAGTGTTCACAGACCCCTTGTGTTGTTGTCAGTATCTTCATCTTCATCATCGCCGTCATCTTCATTGTCATCAACATCTTCAACATCATCATCTTCATCTTCATCATGCCCCATTGAAGCTCAGTGTTCAACCAACAGACCTCTTGAGTCATCATCACCATCACCATCACCATCATCTCCATCATCATCAGTCCCCCATTCAAGCTCAGTTGTGTTGTCGTCAGTATCTTCATCTTCACAATTGCCATCATCTTCATTGTCATCATCATCATCATCATCATCATCATCATCCCCCATTGAAGCTTAGTGTTCAACCAACAGACCTCTTGAGTCATCATCACCATAATCATCTCCATCATCAGTCCCCCCATTCAAGCTAAGTGTTCACAGACCACTTGAGTTGTCGTCAATATCTTCATCTTCACCATCGCCATCATCTTCACTGTCATCATCATTATCTTTATCCCCCATTGAAGCTCAGTGTTCAACCAACAGACCTGCTGAGTCATCGTCATCACCATCATCATCTCCATCATCATCAGTCTCCCATTCAAGCTCAGTGTTCACAGACCCCTTGAGTTGTCATCAATATCTTCATCTTCACCATCGCCATAATCTTCACTATCATCATCATCATCTTCAACATCATCAACGTCATCATCCCCCACAGAAGATCAGTGTTCAACCAACAGACCTCTTGAGTCATCATCATCTCCATCATCATCAGTCCCCCATTCAAGCTCAGTGTTCATAGACCCCTTGTGTTGTCGTCAGTATCTTCATCTTCACCATTGCCATCATTTTCATTGTCATCATCATCTTCATCACCATTATCATTGTCTTCATCATCCTCAACATCATCATCATCACCATCATCATCATCACCATCATCATCAGTCCCCCATTCAAGCTCAGTGTTCAGAGACCCTTTGAGTCGTCATCAGTATCTTCATCTTCATCATCTCCATCATCATCAGTCCCCCATTCAAGCTCAGCGTTCGCAGACCCCTTGTGTTGTCGTCAGTATCTTCATCTTCATCATCACCATCATCTTCATTGTCATCATCATCTTCATCACCATTATAATTGTCTTCATCATCCCCATCATCATAATCCTCCATCATCCCCCATTCAAGCTCAGTGTTTAGCCAACACGCTTGAGTCGACATCATCTTCATCATCCTCATCATTGTCACCTTTATCATCATCACCATCGTCTTCAGCAGCAGCAGCAACGTCATCTTCATCATCATCCCTCCATTGAAGCTCAGCCGACAGACCCTTAAATCATCATTATCATTCGCATCGTCTTAATCAACGTCACAATCACAATCATCATCGTCTTCATCGTCCTCCTCCTCCTCCCCATTGAAAGCTCTGTGTTTGGCCCCATTCCCGGAGGAGCCTCCTTCTGCCCAAAGGCTTTCTCTTTCCCGATTCGGCAGCCAAAGCAAATGAAAAGCCCTCCTATTAATTAGCAGGAATTAGACCGGCCGCAAATGGCTCGTTGAGTTTAAAAGGCAGGCTCTGGATTTAATTAAGCCAAACGGAGGAGAGGCCAAGAGAAAGAGGGGGGAAAAAGAGATGGAAAGAAGGGATTGATAAAGGAGAGATAAATTAAAAGGAAGATTACTGTGGTTTTATTACCCATTATTATTATTATTATTATTATTATTATTATTATTATTATTATTATTATTATTATTATTATAGAGTTGGAAGGGAACCCCAAGGGCCACCTAGTCCAACCACCTTCCATAATAAAGGATAGAATTACTATGATATTATTATTATTATTATTATTATTATTATTATTATTATTACAGAGTTGGAAGGGAACCCTAAGGGCCATCTAGTCCAACCACAGAGACATATACAAACACACATTTCTCTCCTTCTCTCTATATATACACACACACACTAAATATATATACACACACACACACACACACACACACAACCCCATTCTGTTAAGCAGGGCACCATCTGATCCCTCCCAACAGATGGCCATCCAGCCAAACACACACACACACACACACTATCTATTAATCTATCTATCAATCTATAAATGCAAGATATATCACAGAATCCTAGAGTTAGAAGGAACCCCCAAAGACCACCCAGTTCAACCCCATTCTGTTAAGCAGGACATAATCTGATCCCTCCCAACAGATGGCCATACATACAGATACATACACACACATGCTATATATATATATATGTACACACACACATATATACGCTAGATATATCACAGAATCCTAGAGCTGGTAGGGTCCCCCAGAGGCCATCTAGTCCCACCCCATCCTGTTAAGCAGGGCACCATCTGATCCCTCTCAAKAGATGGTCATCCAGCCAAACACACACACACATACACATTGTCTATCCATCGATCTATCGATCTTTCTATATACGCTAGATATATCACAGAATCCTACAGCTAGAAGTGACCCCAAGGGCCAGTCTGTTAWGCAGGGCACCACCCGATCCCTCTCAACAGATGGTCATCCAGCCAAACACACACACATACACACTGTCTATCCATCCATCTATCGATCAATCTATCTATATACGCTAGATATATCACAGAATCCTACAGCTAGAAGTGACCCCAAGGGCCAGTCTGTTATGCAGGGCACCCCCTGATCCCTCCCAACAGATGGTCATCCAGCCTCATGTTTCAAAGCCTCCAAAAGAAGGAGGTTCCACCAGAAGGACATCGGTGGCTCCATTGGCCCACAAAAAATAAAACACACACTCACTAAAATAGCTAAAAATAGCCTTGACGGGACCGCCGGCGGCGCATGTTGATGAGAAGAATGCCAATGAGGCCTGGTGCGCCGCAGTGCCATCCTCCTCCTCATCTTCCTCTTCATCCAGGGGGGCATTTTGGAGGGCAAAGGTCCCCTTTGGAGGGGCAGAATGTAAGGAAACATGGGACTCTCCATTGCTTTGCTTACAAAGACTCCTAGGGATGGATAGGGACCCCCAAGCAGGGCACCATCCGATCTCTCCTGACAGATGGCCATCCAGCCAAACACACACACACACACCTACACACACTATATATATATTGTAAAACATTAAACATCTGGGTGTCTCTTGGGCAACGTCCTTGCAGATGGCCAATTCTCTCACACCAGAAGCGACTTGCAGTTTCTCAAGATGCTCCTGACACATACACACACACACACACACACACACACATATATATATACACACACATACATAAACATACATACATACACACTAGATACATCACAGAATCCTAAAGTTGAAAGGGACCCTTGTAAAACAGGGCACCATCCAATCCCTCCCGACGGATGGCCATCCAGCCAAACACACACACACACACATTGTATATATGTGTATGTGTGTGCTATATCACAGAATCCTAGAGATGGAAGGGATCCCCAAGGGCCATCCAGTCCAACCCCATGCTATTAAGCAGGGCACCATCTGATCCCTCCCGACAGATGGCCATCCAGCCCAACACACATATGCACACACAATACACACACATGCCCATATATGCCCTAGATATATCACAGAATCCTAGGGCTAGAAAGGACCCCCAAGGAACATCCAGTCCAACACCATTCTATTATGCAGGGCACCATCTGATCTCTCCTGACAGATGGCCATCCAACCAAACACACACACACACACACACACAGTATATATGTGTATGTGTGTGCTATATCACAGAATCCTAGAGCTGGTAGGGTCCCCCAGAGGCCATCTAGTCCCACCCCATCCTGTTAAGCAGGGCACCATCTGATCCCTCCCGACAGATGGCCATCCAGCCAAACCTATTACACACACATTAGATATATCAGTCCAACCCCATCATCATCATCAAGAATTACTATTATATTATTATCCATATTATTATTATCATTATTATCCTTATTGAATTGGAAGGGACCGCAAGAGGCCATCCATTCCACCCTTATTCATGTGAGGCTGGAAAAGCGCCACCCAAGCCCTCCAGACAGATGTCCACCCTGCACAAAACCCTTCAGAGATTAACAAAAGGGCATTTTTTGGGCCCAAGAGGCCACCTAGACCCTCCCTGCCGTGCCCTGTCAGAAGCCAGTGCGCTGCCTGCCTGCCGTGGGCCCCTTTTGGCTCCCACCCCGAGAGAGATGCACGCAAAGTGTCTCTGGGAATGTAAACATCTTCTTCGCCTGGGAGGAAAAATGGCTTTGGCACTCAAAGCGACACAATCCTCTTTGCACACGCACACACACACATGCACCCCGCTTCGTCTTACGTCAATGCCATGAATTCCACGCTCTTTTGGGCAGGAGGTTTTTACATAACCTGAAAGGCTGCTGAGGAAGGGAGGGAGGAAGAGAAAGAGAAGGAAGAAGAGGAGGAAGCACACCTTTGCGCACAAGCACATGCAGGCGCCCCCCTGACCCCCACACCCCATGGCTCTCCCATTGACCTGAAGGCTCTTCTGGAGGTCATCCTTCCTTCCTTCCTTCCTTCCCTTTTCCTTTCTGTCATTCCCTTCTTCTTCCTTCCTTCATTCTTTCCTTCCTCCTTCCCTTCCTTCCTTCCTTCTTTTTTCCTTTCTATCATTCCCTCTTTCCTCCCCTCTCTTTATTCCTTCCTTCTCCCTTCTCTTCCTTCTTCCATTCTTTCCTTCCCTTTGTTTCTTCCTTCCTTCCTTCTTTTTTCCTTTCTATCATTCCCTCTTTCCTCCCCTCTCTTTATTCCTTCCTTCTCCCTTCTCTTCCTTCTTCCATTCTTTCCTTCCCTTTGTTTCATCCTTCCCTTTTCTTATCATTCCCTTCTTCCTCCCCTCTTTTTATTCCTTCCTTCCTTTTCTTCCTTCTTCCATTCTTTCCTTAATCCTTCCCTTACCTTCATTCTTCCTTCCTATCATTCCCTTCTTCTTTCCCTCTCTTTATTCCTTCTTTCCTTCTCTTCCTTCTTCCATTCTTTCCTTCATCCTTCCTTCCCTTTATTCTCCTTTCATCCTTCCTTTCCTTCCTTCCATCCTTCTCCTCTTCTGTCCTTCTCTTTTTCCTTCCTCCTTCCCTCCCTTCTTCCCTCCCTTCCCTTTTTCCTTCATCCTTCTCTTCTACTCTTTTCTCTTCACTTTTCCTCCCTTCAATTCTTTTCCCTTCCTCCTTTCCCTCTTTCCTCCTTCCTTTTATCTCTTCTCTCCCTCCCCCTTCCCTTCCCTCTGTTCTCCCTTCTTTCCTTCTATCAATTCCTTCTTCCTTCCTTCATTCCTCCCTTTTATCTCTTCTCTTCCCTTCTTTCCTCTTAACCGTCCCTTCATCCTTCCTTCTCTTCCCTTCTTCCTTCCCTCCCTCCCTTCTATCTCTTCTGTTCTTCCTTCCTTTTATCCATCCCTTCTTCTTTCTTCTTCTTTTTCTTTCCCTCCCTTTGATTTCTTCTTCCTTCTTTGCTTTTATCCATCCCTTCATACTTCCCTTCTTCTTTCCTTCTCTTCCCTTCTTCCTCCTCCATTGTTCCACTTCCTCCTCCTCTTCCTTCTCTCTTTCTTCCTTTTCCTCCTCTTGCTCCTCTTCTTATTCCTTCTTTCCTTATTCCTTGCTCTCCCTTTTATTCTCTTCTTCTTCCTTCCTTCATTCCCTTTTATTCATCCCTCCATCCTTCCCTTCTCCCATCTTTCCTTCCTTCTTCCTCCCTCTTCCTTTTATCACTTCTCTTCCCTTCATTCCTTTTATCTGTGCCTTAACCCTCCCTCGCTTCCTTCCCCTTCCTTCCTTCCTTCCTTCCTTCCTTCCTTCCTTCCTTCCTTCCTTCCCTCTTCCATCCCTTTTATCTCTTCTCTTCCCTTACTTTTCTTTATTACCTTCTTTCCATTTCTTCCCTCCTTCTTCCCTTGAACTTCCTAAGGCACCCAGGGCAAAGGGGCCCAAAGGGACTACAAGGCCCATTACCCCCTATTCGGGGCGCCACCTGAATCCAAAAGAGGGAGTGGGAAGGGGCTGGTCACAGAACCCTAGAACTGGAAGGGACCCCCAAAGGCCATCCAGCCCAACCCCTTTCTTCCTGCCTTCATGGAGGAAGAGCACCAGCAAATCCCTCCCAACAGATGGCCATCCATCCGGCTTTGGCTACAAAGCCCCCAAGGAGGCCTCTTGGAAGTTGGGAAAGCATGTCTCATGTTGGCAGGCATCCAAACAGGCCTAATTATTGTTGTTGTTGTTTGTTTATTTATTTATTTATACCCCGCTTTTTCTATCTGCAAAAGAGACTCCAGGAGACAGACTGGTCCAGCGTTGCCATGGGAACGGCCTTGGCCAAGAGGATGGAGGCAGGCAGAGCATCTTGGCACACGCGCAAACTGAGGCCTCTCCCATCATGTCATGTCATGTCATGTCATGTCATGCTGACACGCATGTGCACTGCCCACACATGCCGGCCCGGCCCTCCCAAAGCCAAGTGCCAAAAAAATGTAGTTTTTCCTGTTTTGTGAGAAGAAAAAGGAGGGCAAGAAGGGATTGGAAGGAAAGAAGGAAGGAAGGAAAGAAAAGAATGAAAGAAAGGGAAAGAAGGAAGGAAAGAAAAAATGGGAAAAGGAGGGAAGGAAGGGAGAGAGAGGGGAGAAGGAAGGAAGGGAAAGAAAGAAAAGAAATAATGAAAGAAGGAAGGAAGGTAGATAGGGAGGGAGGGAAGGAAAGAATGAAAAAAGGAAGGAATGAAGAGGGAAAGGGAAGGAAGGAGGGGAGGGAGACAAGGAAAGAAGGAAGGAAGGAAGGAAGGAAGGAAGGAAGGAAGGAAGGAAGGAAGGAAGGAAGGAAAGAGGAAGGAAGGAAGGGACAGAGACAGGAAGGAAGGAAAGAAAAGAATGAAAAAAAGAGAGAGATGCAGTAAAGGAAGGAAGGAAAGAAAGAAAAAATGAAAACAGGAAGGACGGGAGAGAGAGAGGGAAGGAGGAAGAAAGAAAGAAAAAAGAAAGGGAGAGAGATAAAAGAAAAGAGTGAAAGACAGAAGGAAGGGAGGGAGGAGAGAAATAGAGAAGGAAGGAAGCAAATAAAGAATATAAAGGAAATAATGGAGAGAAGAAAGGAGGGAAGGAAGAAAGGAAAAGAAGAAATGAAGAAGGAAGGAAAGGAGAGAGGGAAGGAGGGAACAAAGAAAAGGATAAAAAAGGAGGGAATTATTATTATTATTATTATTATCAGAAAGAGAAAAAAAGGAAAAAGTACAAAAAGGGAGAGAGGGAAAGAAAGAAAGAAAGAAAGAAAGAAAGAAAGAAAGAGAGCAAGATAAAAGAAGGAAGGAAGGAGAAAAGGAGGGAAGGAAGGGAGAGTGAAGGGGAAGAAAGGAAGGAAAAAGAAAGAAAAGAAATAATGAAATGAAAGAAGGAAGGGAGATAGGAAGGAAGGAAGGAAGGCAAAAAAGGGAGAGAGGGAAGGAAGAGGAAGGAGAGAAAGAAAAATGATAAAGGAAGGAAAGGAGGGAGGAAAAAAAGGAAGGGAATGATGAAAGAAAGAGAGGGAGGGAAGGAAAAGAGGGAGGGAAGAAAGGAGATGAAAGAGGGAGGAAGGATAACAGAAAAAGAGGGAAAGGAAGGGGGGAAACAGACCCAGGCCTCCCAAAAGAGGCTTTAATTGGGGCAATCAATGGATTGGGGGGGGTGTGTGCTTTGACCCACACCTCCCTCCCTCTCACCTTCTTCCCCTTCCTTCCTTCTTTCCTTCCTTCCCTCCCACATTCACCCTTTTGGGAGGGTCTCTCTCTCTCTCTCTCTCTCTCACCTGGGCAGGGGGCTCTCCTCCTTCTTGGTGTGTCGTCACTAGACATCCTTCCTTCCTTCTTTCTTTCCTTCCTTCCTCCTGCAAACCTGGCTCCTTCTCTCCTTCCCTCCTTCCCTTCCTTCCTTCCTTTGATTGAGGCTCTGCTCTCAGCTTCCCCCTCCCTTGCTTTTATTTAAAGGCACCGCATCCAAAAATAAAAAAGGTGGCTGCGAGAAGGAAGGAAAGGAGGGAGGGAAAGAAGGGAGGGAAGGGAGGGAAGCAAGAGGAAAGAAAGAAAGGAAGAAAAAGGGAGGGAGGAAAGAAGGGAGGAAAGGAAGGGAAGAAAGAAAGAAAAAGAAAGGGATAGAAGGAAGGAAAGAAAGGAAAGAAAAAGGGAGGAAGGAAAGAAAGGGAAAGGAAGGAAGAAAAAGAAAGAAGGGAAAGAAAAAGGGAGGAAGGAAAGAAAGGGAAAAGAAAGGAATAGAAGGAAGGGGATAGAAGGAAGGAAAGAAAGAAGGGTCAGAAAAAGGAAGGAAAGAAAGAAAAAGAAAGGGATAGAAGGAAGGAAAGAAAGAAGGGAAAGAAAAAGAGAGGAAGGAAGCAAAGGGAAAGGGAAGAAAGAAAAAGAAAGGGATAGAAGGAAGAAAAGAAAGAAGGGAAAGAAAAAGAGAGGAAGAAAAGAAAGGGAAAGGAAGGGAAAGGAAGGGAAGAAAGAAAGGAAAGAAAAAGGGAGGAAGGAAAGAAAGGGAAAGGAAGGACGAAAAAGAAAGGGATAGGAGGAAGGAAAGAAAGAAAGAAAGAAAGAAAGAAAGAAAGAAAGGAAAGAAAAAGGAAGGAAGGAAGAAAAAGAAAGGAATAGAAGGAAGGAAAGGAAGAGAAGATGGAGGGGGGGGAACAGAGAGGGATGACAGGGAAGGAAGGAAAAAGGAAAGAGAGGGAGGGAGGGAGGGAAGGAAAGAAAGCAGAGAGGGAGGGGAGGGAGAAGAAAGAGAGGAAAGGAAGAAAGGAAAGAAAAAGGAAGAGAGGAAACAAAGAAAAAGGAGGAGAGAGAGAGAAGGAGGAGGAAAGGGAAGGAAAAAGAAAAGAAAGGAGGGATGGATGGATGGAAGGGAAGGAGAAGGAAGGAAAAAGAGGGAGAGGGGAGAAAGGAGGAAGAGAGAAAGGGGAGGGAAGGAAGAAAGAAAAGGGGAGAAGGAAGGAAGGAAAGAGGAAGGAAGGAGGAAGGGAAGGAGGAGGAAGGAAAGAAAAGAGAGGGGAGGGAGAGAGGAAGAAAGGAAAGGGAGGAAGGACAGAAGAGATCAAAGGGAGGGAAGAAAGAAAAAGGGAAGGAAGGAAAGAAGGAAAGAAAGGCAAGGGGAGAGAGAAAGAATAGGAAGAGGGGAAGGAAGGAAAGGAAGAAAGGAAAGACAAAAGGAGGGAGGAAGGAAAAGAAGAAAGTTAGAGAAAAGGGAGGGGGAGAGAGGAAGAGAGGAAAGGATGGAAGGAAGGAAAAGAAAAGGGTGGGAGGGGAAAGAAGAAGGAAGGAAGTAAATGAAGTAAAGAAAGAAAAGAAAGAAAGGAAAAGAAAGAAAAAAGGAAGGAAGGAAGGAAGGAAGGAAGGAAGGAAGGAAGGAAGGAAGGAGGGAGGGAATGGGAGAGATGAAGAAAGGAAGGAAGGGAAGACAAAAGAAGCGGAGGGAGAGAAGGGAGGAATATTATTATTGTTATTATTACTATTATTATATTGTTATTGTTATTGTTATATAATTGGAAGGCACCCCAAAAGGTCATTTAGTCCAACCCGCCAAGCAGGAGGATGGAGTTACGCTTATTATCTATTATTAATATTAATATTATACAGTTGGAAGGGAACCTCTAAAGGCCATCCAGTTCCACCCCCTTTCTTCCCTTTCCCTTTCCCTTCCCTTGACATGTAATAGTGCTGGTATATTGTATGTAACATTCCACAGATATATAAACCCATTTTCCTACTTCCAACAGACCTCACAGCCTCTGAGGATGCTTGCCATAGATGCAGGCGAAACGTCAGGAGAAAATGCCTCTAGAACATGGCCATATAGCCCAGAAAAACCTACAACAACCCAATACTAGCTATACCCGCCACACATTGCTATGGCCAACTTTCCCTCCCTCTTTCTCTCGTCTTTCCTCCTTCTTTTCTCCTCTTTCCTTTCCTTCCCTTTCTTCCTTTTCTACCTCTTTCCTTCCTTCCCCTTTTCTTTTCCCCCCTCTTCTCTTTTCCTTCTCTACCGCTTTCCTTCCTTTGCTTTTGCTTCCATTCTTCCTCTCCTTCTTTCCTCCCTTCTTTCTTCTTTCCCTTCTTTCTCTTTCTCTCCTTCCTTCTTCTCTCCCTTTCCTTCCTTCCCTTTTCTTTCTCCTTCTCTCCTTCCTTCCTTCTCTACCTTCCTTCCTTCTCTTTCTTCTTCCTCCCTCTTCTCTTCCCTCCCTTTCTTCCTTCTTTCCTTTTTTCTCTTCCTTCCTTCTCCTCTTTCCTTCCTTCCTCTTTTTCTTTTCCCTCCCTTTTTCCTTCCTTCCTTCTTTTCCTTCTTCCCTCTTTCTTCTTTCCTCCTTCGCTCCTCTTCCTTCCTTCTTTCCCTCCTTCCTTTCCCTTTTCTGCCTCTTTCTCTCCTTCCTTCTCTTTCCTTCTTCCCTCCCTTTTCTTTCTTTCCCTCCTTTCTCCCTCTTTCCTTCCTTTTTCTTTCCTTCTCTCTTTCCTTCCCCTTTTTCCTTTTCTCTCCTTCCTTCTCTTTCCTTTTCCTCCCCTTCTTCCTTCTTTCCCTCCTCCTTCCCTCCCTCTTTCCTTCCTTCTTTTCTTCCTCTTCCTTCCTTCTCTCCTTTCCTTCCCTTTTTCTTCCTTCCTTCTCTCTCTTCTTCCTTCTCTCTCTTCTTCCTTCCTTCCTTTTCTCCTTCTTTCCTTTTCCTTCTCTCCCTTCTCTCCTTCTTTCTCTCCTTCCTTCTTCCTTTTTTTTTTTCTCTCCTTCCTTCCTTCTCTACCTTTCCTTCCTTCCTTCCTTCTTTCCTTCCTTCTTCCTTTCTTTTCTTCCTTCCTTCCCTCCTTTCTTTCTTTTTCTGTATTGTCATTTAGCTTTTCGTCATTTAGCTTTTTTGGGTTTTTAAATCCTTACTGCTGTTTTTTTTGGGGGGGGGTTACTCATTGGCCTGTTAGGGGTGTAATGTAGTGTCCAAATTTGGTGTCAATTTGCCCAGTGGTTTTTGAGTTCTGTTAATCCCACAAACATTTCATTTTTATTTATCTAGATCGATGCTAATGCGCATCCAGCCCCTCCTTCAAAACAGATCCCCCAGTTCGTTCCTCCTTCCTCGTTGACCTGGAGCCCAGAGACCACACTGACCGACTTGTAAAAAAAGTACAAAACCTTTTATTGCAATTGTGATGATGGGAGGGGGGGGGGTCTTGGTACCCTCATTGGTTTGCCACTGGTGGCTGCAGGAACTCGGAGACGAAGAGGGCTTCGGCGCAGTCCTCGCAAAGGCCCTGCAGCTCCGCCGCCACTTCCTCCAGCGCCGATTCCGTCAGCTCCTCCGCCAAGCTGCAAGGGGCCCAAGCAAGGGAAAAAAAGGGGTCATCAGGGGCTTGGGAGGGGAACCCCAGAGACCATCCAGTCCACCTTGTGTGTGTATATGTGTGTTTGCATATATATATATGTGTGTGTGGTTTTGCGCATGTGTTGTAATGTATTTTTTTTGGCTTTTTAAATCCCTTCCACTGTATTTTTCAGTGTTTTTATGAATGATGGTCACTTGTTGTGTCCAAATTTGGTGTCAATCCGTTCACTGGTTATTGAGTTATGTTAATCCCACAAATAAATATTGCATATATATATATATACACACACACACACACACACATACACTAGCCGTCCCCTGCCACGCATTGCTGTGGCCCACATGGGGGTTCTGTGTGGGAGCTTTGGCCCAATTCTATCGTTGGTGGGGTTCAGAATGCTTTGTGATTATAGGTGAACTATAAATCCCAGCAACTACAACTCCTGAATGTCAAGATTCTATTTTCCCCAAATTCCATCAGTGTTCACATTTGAGCATATGGAGTATTCGTGTAGAGTTTGGTCCAGATCCATCATTGTTTGAGTCCACAGTGATCTCTGGATGTAGGTGAACTACAACTCCAAAACCAAAGGACACTGCCCAACAAACCCTTCCAGTATTTTCTCTTGGTCATGGGAGAACTGTGTGCCAAGTTTGGTTCAATTCCATTGTTGGTGGGGTTCAGAATGCTCTTTGCTTATGGGTGAACTATACATCCCAGCAAGTACAACTTCCAAATGACAAAATCATATTTTTGTGTGTGCGGAGGACATAAATTGGACTGTTAGGTGTCTTCTGTCCAAATTTGGTGTCAATTCCCCCAGTGGTTTTTGAGTTCTGATGGTAGCACAAACGAACATTACATTTTTATTTATATAGATATGTGTGTGTGTGTGGTTTTGCGCATGCGTTGTAATGTAGTTTTTTTAAAAAAAATTGGCTTTTTAAGTCCCTTCCACTGTGTTTTTCAGTGTTTTTATGAGTGGTGGTCACTTGTTGGCCTGATCAGTGTATTGTGTCCAAATTTGGTGTCAATTCGTTTAGTGGTTATTGAGTTATGTTCATCCCACAAATGAATATTACATGTAGGATGAAGATGATTACCTCTCTGCGATGCGCCAGGGGTCAAAACGCCCCACAGCTTCGTGGGCCATGAGCCGCAGGTGGCGCCGGTAGCGGGCCCCATAGTCGGCAATGCTTTGCAGCACGTTTTGGGGGACCGAGAGGAAGGCGCCATTGGGCCCCATGGGAGGCCCATTCTCCCCCGTGCAAGGGCGCACAGCTTCCTCCTCTTCCTCCTCCTCCTCTTCCACAGCGCTGCGGGGATAGAGCAGAACACAGGTGAGAACCCAGCTTCCCCCCCAAAAGGCTGCATGTGTATATACACCTGTGGAATGATGTCCAAGGTGCACACTCACTTGGTGTCCGAAGGCCTCTCCAGGACAATGTCCACTTGCGGCTCCTCCTTGCAGCTCAAGGCCTGAGTAACCTGAATGGGAGGAGGCGGGCCCTCTGAAAAGCCAAATAATAATAATAATAATAATAATATGAAGTAACATAAGAATAATAATGTTATAATTTACTACTACGAGTAGTGTTATCAGAATAATGATGTAACAATGCAGTGACAAGAATAATGTAAGAATAATAATGTAGTGATAGTAATTTAATAATGACAATAATGTAAGAATAATAATGAAATAATAATAATGAAATAATGATAATACCAATATCAATATCAATATCAATAATAATAATAATAATAACGTAATAATGGTAATAATACCAATAATGTAATAATAATAATAATTTAATAATGAAAATACCAATATTATTATTAATAATAACATAATAAATAATAATGTAATAGTAATTTAATAATGGTAATAATACCAATAATGTAAGAATATGTATTGTCGAAGGCTTTCATGGCTGGAATCACTGGGTTGTTGTAGGTTTTTTCGGGCTATATGGCCATGGTCTAGAGGCATTCTCTCCTGACGTTTCGCCTGCATCTACGGCAAGCATCCTCAGAGGTAGTGAGGTCTGTTGGCTATATAGCCATGGTCTAGAGGCATTCTCTCCCTGACATTTCGCCTGCATCTATGGCAAGCATTCTCAGAGGTAGTGAGGATGCTTGCCATAGATGCAGGCGAAACGTCAGGAGAGAATGCCTCTAGACCCTGGCCATATAGCCCGAAAAAACCTACAAGAACCCAATGTAAGAATAATATAATATTAATAATAATGCAATGATGACAATTCCAATAATGTAATAATAATAATACCTTAACAATTGTAGTAATACTAATACCAATAGCAATACCAATAATAATAATAAAATATATAATAATAATAATGTAATAATAATTAATAATGGTAATAATACCAATAATGTAGTAGTAATGATAATTATAATACCAATAATGTAATAGTAATAATATTATAAACAAATGTAATAATTTTATAATTTACTACTAGTAGTAGTGTTTTTTCAATACTCATGTAGTAATATTAATGTAAGAATATTGTAATAACACTAATGACATAACAAAGTAATAAGGTTAATAATAATGTAGAAATAATAATAATTTAATAATGACAATAATACCAATAATGTAATAATAGTAATAATGTGGTAATAATAATGCCAATGCCAATAATGAATTAATAATCATTATTATTAACAATGTAATAATAACAGTAATGTAAGAATAATAATTTACTAATTTACTAATAATGATGTAATAGTGCAATCATATTAATGTTGTAATAATAGTGTAATAATAATTTAATAATACCAATAGTACTTTAATAACAATATAATTTATATAATAATATAAATTAATAATAATAATATTTTTTCTTATTCATTACCCGCCTCTCATTTCAGCTCGAGGTGGTGGCAAATAAAAATTACTATTATTATTACTATTATTATAGGATTCTAAGGG
Source organism: Anolis sagrei ordinatus (assembly GCF_025583915.1). Lineage (NCBI taxonomy): Eukaryota > Metazoa > Chordata > Lepidosauria > Squamata > Anolidae > Anolis > Anolis sagrei. The sequence goes on along the minus strand of NW_026844589.1, from coordinate 5,968,833 downwards.
AAGAGAGACTCACCCCAATTCTTCTTCTCCTGGGCACAAAATTCAACATCCGAATAGACCAGCTGATGGTAGCGCCGCCGCACGGACTCCTGGGAGCGCTGCATACATTCATATATTATTAGTTCATTAATTAATTTCCCTCCTGCCTTTCTCCCCCTACCCCCAAATGGGGGGCTCATATTAGCTTACAATTACATTATACAACCCAATACGTTTTTTAAAATACACGGCAAATGCAAAAATTAAAAACAAAACACAATTTATATATGGATACAAGTTAAAAATACATTTAAGACACCTCTTTTTAAGACCCTTCCCAGATGCTTCTTCCATCACACGCTATGGAGCCCTGGAATTTGTAGTTTGGTTGGACATCAGCGCTATGGGGCATTTTAGTCGGTGTTAAGGAAGTCCTCCAAGGTCTGAGATCACTACTACCTACAGATGTTGTATATTATTATGATTATTATTATTATTATTATTATTATTATTATTACACTACTACCATTGTCTTCTTCTTCTTCTTATTATTATTATTATTATTACTATTTCTATATTACATTACTATTATTGTATTATTATTATATTACATTACTATTATTGAATTATTACTACTTGTATCATTGTATTACTGTATATATAACTATTGTATCATTATTGTATTACATTACTATTATCACTATATTACTTTACTATTATTGCATTATTATTGCATTTTTGTTGTATCATTATATTACTATTGCTGTATTACTACATTATATAACTATTGTATTACTTTACTATTATCGTTATATTACTTTACTACTTTGTTACTGTAATATTATTACAATATTACTTTACTATTATTGCATTATTATTGCATTTTTGTTGTATCATTATATTACTATTGCTGTATTACTACATTATATAACTACTGTATCATTATTGTATTACTTTACTATTATTATATCCTCTACTATTATGATGTTATTGTAATACTATTACTATATTACATTACTAATTATTGCTTTATTACATTTCTCTTGTATCATTATATTATTATTACTGTATTACTATATTACATAACTATTGTGTTATCATTATATTGCATTATTATTTACTATTATGGTGTTATTGTAACACAATTACTATATTACATTACTATTATTGCATTATTATTGCATTTCTCTTGCATCATTATATTACTATTACTGTATTACTATATTACATAACTATTCTATTATTATTATATTACATTATTATTATCATTACATTACTTTACTTTACTATTATTGTGTTATTGTAATACTATTACTATGTTGCATTACGATTATTGTATTACTATTACATTACGTTATTATTGCATTATTATATTACTCTCTCTCTCTCTCTCTCTCTCTCTCTCTATATATATATATATATATATGGTGTGTGTGTGTATGTTTGCCAAGGACACACATTAACATACAGTTAAGGTCCAAGAATTAAGGATGGCCTTTAAAGCCTCCTTTAAAGCAGTCAGAGGGCCCCCTCCGGTGGCTCTTGAAGGCATTGCGTTGGAGGCAGCGCAATGAAGGAGGAGGAGGAGGGTGATGGTGCTTTGGGGGCCACAGGGGAGCCTCGATTTACCTCGATCTCCTGCATCCTCTGCAGCATCTCCACCAGGTCCAGCCGGGCGTCCATGCTTTCCTCCTGCTCGTCCTGCTGCCAAGGGGGTCCCGCTTTGGGGTCCCCGTCCCCTTTGGGCCCTTCTTCCCGGTCCGGAGTGCCTGGCTGCCCTCTGCTTCTCACCTCCTGGGGCTCTTTCTCCAGGGAGAGGGACACCTTCTGCACAAGAGAGAGAAAAGGAAGGAGTAAAGGAAGGAAGGAAGGAAAGGAGGGAGGGGGGAGGAAAGGAGAAAAAGGAAAGGAGATAGAGAAGGAAAGGAAAAGAAATGGGGAAGGAATGGCGGGAGGGAGGGAAAGAAGGAAGGAAGGAAGGAAGGAAGGAAGGAAGGAAAAGGAAAGCAAGAAAGAAGAGAAAGGAAAGGAAGGAAGGAAAAGGAAGGGAAAGAAGGAAGGAAGGAAAGGGAAAGCAAGAAAGAAGGGAAAGAAGAAACAAAAGGAAGGAAGGAAAAGGAAAGCAAGAAAAAAGAGGAAAGGAAAGGAAAGGAAAGGGAAGAAGGAAAAGGAAAGACGGGAAAGAAGGAAGGAAAGGGGAAGCAAGAAAGAAGGGAAAGAAGAAACAAAAGGAAGGAAGGAAAAGGAAAGCAAGAAAAAAGAGGAAAGGAAAGGAAGGAAGGAAAAGGAAAGCAGGAAAGAAGGAAGCGAATGAAGGAAAGGAAGGAAGGAAGGAAGGAAGAGGAAAGCAAGAAAGAAGAGAAAGGAAAGGAAAGGAAAGGAAGGAAGGAAAAGGAAGGGAAAGAAGGAAGGAAAGGGAAAGCAAGAAAGAAGGGAAAGAAGAAACAAAAGGAAGGAAAGAAGGAAGGAAAGGGGAAGCAAGAAAGGAGGGAAAGAAGAAACAAAAGGAAGGAAAGAAGGAAGGAAAGGGGAAGCGAGAAAGGAGGGAAAGAAGAAACAAAAGGAAGGAAAAGAAAGAAGAAAGAAGAGAAAGGAAGGAAAGAAAGGAAGGAAGGAAAGAAAAAGAAGAAAGAAGAGAAAGAAAGGAAAGGGAAAGAAAGGAAGAGGAAAGAAGGAAGGAAGGGGAAGAAGAAAGAAGGAAAGGAGAAAAAAAGGAAGGAAGGAAAGAAAGAAGAAAGAGGGAACGAAGGAAGGAAGGAAAAGAAAGAAAGAAAGAAAGGAAAGAAGGAAGGAAGGAAGGAAAAGGAAATGAGAGAAAGAAGGAAAGGAAAGAAGGAAGGAGGGAGGAAGGAAGGAAAAGAAAGGAAGGGAAGAAAGGAAGGAGGGAGGAAAAAGAGGAAAAAAAAGGAAGAGGGAGAAGGAAAGAAGGAGGAAGGAGGGAAAAAAAAAAAAGGAAAAAAAGGAAAGGAAAGAGAAAAAGGAAGGAAAAGAATAAGAAAAAAGAAGGGAAGAAAGGAAAAAGGAAGGAAGAAAAGGAAAAGAGAAAAGGAAAGAAAGAAGGGAGGTAAGAAAGAAAGAAGGAAAGGAAGGCAAGGCAAGCAAGGACATGGCTGAGAAGTGGCCCTTGCCATGTGGGACTGAACCAAGGGAGGGATGCTGGGGAGTGCCCCCAAACCAGCACTGCAAAGAAGGGAAGGGGTGCCCCATTGTTGTTGTTGTTGTTGTTGTTCCTCCTCCTGTTGTGCATCCTGGCTCACCTGCACTCTCTGCAGGAGGGGCTCCAGCACTGCTTGCTCCACCTTCTTCTCAGCTGCCTTCACCTGGGCCGCAGACCTGGTTTGGCAGGAGAGAGGAGGAAGAGGGCCGGCCCTTTCAGAATGG
>NW_026844589.1:5946933-5965373 GCF_025583915.1 Anolis sagrei ordinatus | reverse complement strand
CTAACAATAATTAAATAATGTAACAATAGTCATATAATAATAGTCATAATTTAATAATGTAGTAGGAATAATGATAATGTAAGAATAGTAATAATGTAATAATATCATAATAACGTTAATAATAGTAATCATAATTGAGTAATGAAATAATAATAATGTAGTAATGTTAATGTTATGATAGTAATGCAATAGTAATAATAATTTTATAATGTAATAATAATAATGTAATAATTTTAATAATGTAATGATACTAATGTAATAATAGTAGTGCAATAATGGCAATAATAATGTAATACTAATACCAATTAAGACTTTAATTATTAATAATGTAATAATATTAATGAATATTGTTCTGCTCCCGTAATGGCTGGTGGGGGTGTGACCTACCGTGGTGGGGAGGCGGTGCTGGGGGGCATCCAGGGGGGCCGGCCCTCCCCCTTCAAGGGGGGCTTCGCCTCCTTGAGCCGGAAGGAGAGGGTGGGCTCCCGGAAGCTCTTCCTCTTGCAAGGGCCGCCCTGCAGGAAGGAGGAAGGAAGAGACGTGGCCTCAGGATGGAGGGATCCCCAAAGGGCATCTTCTCACCCCCTTCTGGCCAGGGAGGAAGGAGGGCACAATGCAATCTCTCCCAACAGATGGTCACCCAGCCTCAGTTCAGAGACTCCCCTGCAAGGGACCCCCAGAGGGCATCTAGTCTCACCCCTTTCAGCAGGAAGGATAGAAGGAGTGCACAATGTAATCCTTCCCAATAGATGGACATCCAGCCTCAATTTTGGAAAATTCTATAGAGAAGGAGACTCTACTGCAAGGGACCCCTAAAGGGCATCCACTCTGATCCCTTTCAGCAGGAAGGACGCAATGCAACCCCTCCCAACAGACAGCCATCCAGCCTCAGTTCAGAAAACTCTATAGAGAAAGAGGCTCCATTGGAAGGGACCCCCAAAGGGCATCCAGTGGAACCTCTTTCATCCAGGAAGGACACAGTGTAATCCCTCACAACAGATGGCCATTCAGTTTTAGTTTAAAAGCTTCCAGAGATGGAAACTCCGTTGGAAGGGTTCCCCAAAGGGCTTCTAGTCTGACCCCTTTCAGCAGGAAGGAAGGAAGGAGGACACAACTTAACCCCTCCCAACAGACAGCCATCCAGCCTCTTTTTAAAAACCCCCAGAGAGATTTAATCCCAGCGGAAGTGGAGAGCTGTGGCCGTTATAATTATAGTGTTATAGTGTTACTAGCCGTCCCCTGCTACACATTGCTGTGCCCCTGTCTGTGTATATATGTTTTTTGTGTGTGTATATTTGTATATGTGTGTATACATGTGTATGTATTTGTGTATTTCTGTGTTTATTTGTGTATATGCATATATGTGTGTATGTATGTGTCCCTGAGTCGCCTTTAGGGAGATGGTGGCAGGGTACAAATAAGGATTATTATTATTATTATTATTATTATTATTATTATTATTATTATATGTGTATATATATGTGTGTGTATGTATATATTTGTGTGTGCTTGCGTATATATAACGTCTGTATGCATGTGTATATGTATATGAATGAATGTATATATGGTTTATTTTGGGGGGTTTTAAAGTCTGTTCTTCTGGGTTTTTTGTTTGTTTTTAGGGGTGATGGTCACTTGTTGGCCTGAAATGATACTCCACTTGGGCAGAAAAAACGAAATAAAAAGATACAGAATGGGGGACTGCCTGGCTCGAGAGCAGTACGTGTGAAAAAGATCTTGGAGTCCTCGTGGACAACAAGTTAAACATGAGCCAACAATGTGATGTGGTGGCAAAAAAAGCCAATGGGATTTTGGCCTGAATCAATAGGAGCATAGTGTCTAGATCTAGGGAAGTAATGCTACCCCTCTATTCTGCTTGGTTAGACCACACCTGGAATATTGTGTCCAATTCTGGGCACCACAATTCAAGAGAGATATTGACAAGCTGGAATGTGTCCAGAGGAGGGCGACTAATTTATTTATTTATTTATTTACTTTGCTTATATACCGCTGTTCTCAGCCCGAAGGCGACTCACAGCGGTTTACACCCAATAAAAACAGCAATAATTCAATGCACATATAACAATTGACCACTTAACACATTATCCACTTAATAAACAACAAGCAATTACACTAAACAATTATTACAATAACCAACCTAATCGTCTCATCATCAAAGCGTAGGGTCTGGAGAACAAGCCCTATGAGGAGCGGCTTTAGGAGCTGGGCATGTTTAGCCTGAAGAAGAGAAGGCTGAGAGGAGATATTAGAGGAAGCCACAGGGAGGAGGGAGCAAGCTTGTTTTCTGCTTCCCTGGAGACTAGGACGCAATGGAGCAATGGCTTCAAACTACAAGAAAGGAGATTCCATCTGAACATGAGGAAGAACTTCCTGACTGTGAGAGCCGTTCAGCAGTGGAACTCTCTGCCCCAAAGTGTGGTGGAGACTCCTTCTTTGGAGGCTTTTAAACAGAGGCTGGATGGCCATCTGTCAGGGGTGCTTTGAATGCAATATTCCTGCTTCTTGGCAGAATGGGGTTGGACTGGATGGCCCAGGAGGTCTCTTCCAACTCTATGATTCTATGATTCTATGAAATGTGTATTGTGTCCAAATTTGGTGTCAATTCATCCAGTGGTTTTTGAGTTTTGTTAATCCCACAAACAAACATTAAATTTCTGATTTTAACTTTGAGATAACTTTGCTGATTCAGCAGGAGCAATCACCCCTTTTTAAAAAATGGATGCATTTCTAATTAGGATAAAAACAGAAACCTGTTGACAAGGCTGTTTGCGACGAAGTTCCGACCTATAATTTCCCCCCAAACCCCAGACGTGACGGCATGAAATTATACCCCTCGAGGGGGGGAATTGAGACAGCGGGCGGGCGAGCAAGCCACTCTCTACCTGCGGTCTGGACAGAAGAAGCGCCGAGCCCTTTGGACGAACGATGACAGGTCTTGCCTTGGGGGGCACCTTGGGAGGCGCCTTGGGGGGCTCCTCCGCCTCCGCCGCCCCTTCGCCCGACTCTGGAGGCTCACCTGAAGGCAAAGACCATGATGATTCCTACTACTACTATTATTACTATTACTATTTATTTATTTACGGCATTGTTATCCCACCCTCTCTCACCCCGAAAGGGACTCAGAGCGGCTTACAACTTATATACAATTTATCTATACACATGATAAAAGTGAAAATCTGTGTATGTGGCGGAGGTGTCCGCTTACACCAGTGTTTCTCAACCTTCCTAATGCCGCGACCCCTTAATACAGTTCCTCATGTTGTGTTGATCCCAACCATAACATTGTTTACGTTGCTCCTTCATGTTTGTGTATATATATATGGTTTGGCGAATGCCTACCCTTTTAAGTCTCTTCCTGTGTTTTCCAGTATTTTTATGAGTGATGGTCACTCGTTGGCCTGAGAGGTGTCTTGCGTCCAAATTGGTGTAAATTCGCCCAGTGGTTTTTGAGCTATGTTAATCCCACAAACGAACATTACATTTTTATTTATATAGATACTAGCTGTACTTGCCACGCTTTGCTGTGGCCAACCTTCCCTCCCTCTTTCTCTCCTTTTTTCCTACCCTACCTTCTCTCCCTCTTTCCTTCCCTCCCTCTTTTTCTTTCCCTTCTTCTTTCTTCCTTCTCTATCTGTTTCTTTCCTCGTTTCCTTTGCTCTTTGGTTTCATCCTTCCTTGTCTCTTTCCTTCCTTCCTTCCCTCCCTCTTTGGTTCCTTCTCTCCTTCTTTCCTCTTTCCCTTTTTATTTCCTTCTCTCCTTCCTTCCTTCCTTCTCTACCTTTCTCCTTCTTTCCTTTCTTCTCTCCTTTCTTCTTTCTCTACCCTTCTTTCCTTCCTTCTCTCCTTCCCTCCTCCTTTCTCTTCTCTCCCTCTTTCCCCCCTCCTTCTCTACTTCCTTCCTTCTCTACCCTTCTTTCTTTCCTTCCTTCTCTCCCTCCTTCTCTCCTTTCTTCTTTCTCTACCCTTCTTTCCTTCCTTCTCTCCTTCCCTCCTTCTTTCTCTCTCCCTCATTCTCTCCTTCCTTCTCTACCCTTTTTTCTTTCTTTCCCCTCCTTCTTTCCCTTTCTCTCCCTCCTTCTCTACTTCCTTCCTTCTCTACCCTTCTTTCTTTCCTTCCGTCTCTTCTTTCTTTTCTCTCCCTCTTTCTCTCCCTCCTTCTCTATTTACTTCCTTCTCTACCCTTCTTTCCTTCCTTCCTTCCTTCCTTCTCTCCTTCTTCTCTTCTTTTCCCTTCTTCTCTCCTTCTTCCTTCCTCTCCTTTCCTTCCTCTCTACTCTCCTTCCCTCCTTCTTTCTCTTCTCTCCCTCTTTCTCTCCCTCAGTGTTTTTAGGAGTGATGGTCACTCGTTGGCCTGAGAGGTGTCTTGTGTCCAAATTTGGTGTCAATTCACCCAGTGGTTTTTGAATTATCTTAATTCCACAAACGAACATTACATTTTTATTTATATAGATATATATACGCATACACACACCTGCAGTCCCCGAGTTACAAACATCTGACTTGCAAATGACTCCTAGTTAAGAACAGGACTGAGGCAACAGGAAGTGAGAGGAATTGTAAGGATTCGATATCTATAGAGCCCGCTTAGGGACAATGGATGCTCACCCGTCTCAGGCGGGTCACCCACAGGCAAGGGCCGCGAAGGGAGTCCCGGGGTCAAACTGGGAGGCAGCTTCCTGCTCACAGGCCGCTTCTGGACAGCCTTCTCCTTCCTGGGGCAGCGGAGGGAAGGACGGCCCTTGGGTGGGTGTCCGGCTGGAGGGGGGTCTGCCACCCTGACCCCAAGTGGGGCCTTCCTTGCCAGAAGGGAGTCCAAGTCCTGGGGAGAAGAAGCCGCGAGAGTCAAGACAAAGACCCACCCAGAGGAAAAGGGTTCTCACCAGACATCAAGGGAGACACTGGCTGCAGGGGGAAGCTGATGAGGAAACACAGCCTACAAACTATCTGCAGACCTACCAAGACAATCCAACAACTGCTCCGTTCAGCAAAGGACAAGAGGGACCCTCTCCCCTCTGCAGGAGTCTACCATCGCATACCATGCAGCTGTGGACAAGTCTCCAAAGGGACCACCAAACGTAAACACGAATCAAGGAACATGAAAGGCACTCCAGACTGATTCAACCAGAGAAGTCAGCCATAGCAATGCACCTGAGGAACCAACCTGGACACAACACAGAAATGCTGGACCACTCTCACAACCACCACATCAGGCAACACAGAGAAGCCCTTGAGATCCACAAGAAGCATGAGGACAATGTCAACAGAAAGGAAGAAACTATGAAAATGAACACAATCTGTCTACCAGTATTAAAAAAAACTCTAAACTCAGGATAGTAAATAAAAAGGAACATTCAGAAAACAGGGGAACTCCAGACAAGAAACAATCTGGGACAGCTAATCACCTCCCGACAAAGGATTCCCCCAGGCTGTAAGAAGCCAGATCTTGAAACTGCTAGGCCATTCAATGCTAATTAAAGTGGTCCACTGCAACGTTCACACTTGCCTCAAACAGACAAGAGTTCTTTCTTCCACCGTGGACTTTCCACAGATATATAAAACCCATTTTCCTCATTTCCAACAGACCTCACAACTTCTGAGGATGCCTGCCATAGATGTGAGTGAAATGTCAGGAGAAAATGCTTCTGGAACATGGCTGGAAAACATGGCTGAAAATTGATTTTGTCATTTGGGAGTTGTAGTTGCTGGGATTTATAGTTCACCTACAATCAAAGAGCATTCTGAACTCCACCAACGATGGAATTGAACCAAATTTGCCACACAGAACCCCCATGACAGAAAATACTGGAAGGATTTGGTGGGCAGTGTCCTTTGGTTTTGGAGTTGTAGTTCACCTACATCCAGAGATCACTGTGGACTCAAACAATGATGGATCTGGGCCAAACTTGACAGGAATACTCAATATGCCAAAATGTAAACACATATGGAGTTTGGGGGAAATAGACCTTGACATTTAGGAGTTGTAATTACTAGGATGTATAGTTCACCTACAATCAAAGATCTGAGCCCCACCAATCATGGAATTGGGCCAAACATCCCACACAGAACCCCCATGACCAACAGAAAATACTGTATTTTCTGGTGGTCTTGGGTGACTCTTCTGACACCCCACTGATGACCCCCCACCCCCACCCCCCGGGGTCTTGACTTCCCAGGTTCAGAAATGCCGCCTTAAGGCCATCCAGTCCAACTCCCTTCACCAGGGCAAGAAAACATAATCAAAGCCCTACTGACAAAGGGCCATCCAACCATTCACACATGCACATATATGTATATGATTCTAAGGGGTCCCCAATGGCCACCCAGTTCAATCCCATATGTAAAGGAAGACCACCCCAAGTCCCCTCTGTGGCGCTCACCTCGATCTGCAGCATGAGGTCCAGGAGGGCGTCTGGTGGGGAAGAGGTGGAAGAGGGTCCCTGGACCTCCATTTGGACGGAGCAGAGGGAGAGCTGGCGGAGGAGCTGCCCCAGTTCCCGGCAGTGGGCCCAGCGCAGGCCCAGACGATGATCCTCCTCCTCCTCCTCATCCTCTGGCTGAGCGAGGGTCCAGTGGGAGAGCCAGGCCTGCAGGGCTCGAGATGCCCCCCGGTGTGCGGCCGCCAGCCTGGCCATGGCCCTGGACTGCATCGCAAAGGCAAGCGGGAAGAGTCAACTCCCACAATTCCCTAACAGCCTCAAGAATTCCCAATAATGGATATATAATAAGAACGATAGCAATAAATAATAACAATAATAATATAATTAGAAATATAATAATTGCAATATAATAATACCAGTACTCAGGATGGTCACGTAATGAAATATATAATACAAAATAATAATAAGAAATAAATAATATAGTAATAATAATATAATTATGACTATATATTAATAATACTAGCACTCATGATGGTCAAGTCCTGAGATATGTAATAGAAAATGATAATGAACATATAATATGAAATATAACAACAACAACAACAACAACAACAACAATAAGATGAATATAATAATAATAATACTGGCACTCATAATGGTCAAGCCCTGAGATTTATCTATTTAATAAATATAACAAGAAATATAATAATAATAATAATAATAATATATAAGAATATATAACATATAATAATAATAATAATGATAATAATAATAATAATAATAATAATAATCTTTATTTGTACCCTGCCACCATCTCCCCAACGGGAGCAGCTAATATGGGGCCAGGCCCGAACAACAATTACAATAAAGAAAAACCAAAACACAACCGAAAACACAAACAATAAACAACATCATACTTACATAAAACATATGAATACATAACAATATAAGAATTACAATAAACACATGTACAGAAACAATGGGCGGGCTGCATGTAATTATTAAAAAACAAACAAAATGATAATAGAATAAATAAATAAATAAATAAATAATAATAATGGCACTCATGACAGTCAAGCCCTGAGATATATCATATAATAATATGCATTAAGAAATATAATAATATAATTATGAACATATAATAATACTCATAATAGTCAAGTCCATTTCTAAGCCGAAGAGCCGGCGTTGTCCGTAGACATCTCCAAGGTCATGTGGCCGGCATGACTGCATGGAGCGCCATTACCTTCCCGCCGGAGCAGTACCTATTGATCTACTCACATTTGCATGTTTTTGAACTGCTAGGTTGGCAGAAGCTAGGGCTGACAGCGGAAGCTCACGCCGCTCCCCGGAATCGAAAATAATATGAATATGACAATATAATAATAATAATAATAATAATAATAATAATAATAATAATGGCCAAGTCCTGGGATATATAATAAATACTGGACTAATATTATACATATAATAATAATATAGATAATGTGGTTCACAAAGGCCAACATCCACCATTGAAACCCTCTTTGCCCCCGGTCAGCTTTGACCTCTCACCTTCTTGGTGTGACGCACCTGATGGGGACCCAGCTTCTCCAGGTCATCCTGGATCTCTTTCACCTGTTGACACCACAGGGAAATCAAGAAGAGCATTAGAAGAGGAGGGAGAGGAGGGTGGGATGGATGGATAGATAGATAGAGACACTTCTTTCCTTCCCTTCTTTCTTTTATTTCTTTTTCTTTCCTTCCTTTTCTTACCTTTCCTTCCTTCTTTTCCTTTCTTTCTTCCTTCCTTCCTTCCTTCCTTCCTTCCTTCCTTCCTTCCTTCCTTCCTTCCTTCCTTCCCTCCTTTCCCTTCTTTTCCTTTCGTTCTTACTCTCCTTCCCTTTTCCTTCTTCCTTATCTTTCTTTCCTTCCATTCTTCATTCTTCTTTCCTTTCTTTCTTCCTTTCCTTCCTTTTTGCTTTCTTCTTCTTTCCTTCCTTCCCTTCTCTTTCTTTTTCTTCCTTTCCTTATTTCCCTTCTTTTTCTTTCCTTCCTTTTCTTCTTTCCTTTCTTTACCTTCCCTTCCCTTGCTTCCCTTGTTCCTTTCCTTCCTTCCTTTCCCTCCTTCTTGCTTCCTTTTTCTTCCTTCCTTTCCTTACCTTCCTTCTTCTCTTTCTTTCTGGCTTTTCTTCCTTTCCTTCCATCTTCCCCCCCTCTCCCTTTCCTTTCACCTTTCTTCTTTTCCTTTCTTGCTTTTTTCTTCCTTTCCTTCTTTCTTTCCCCCTCTCTCTCCCTTCCCTTCCTTCCCTTCTTTTTTTCTTTTCTTCCTTCCCTACCTTCTTTCCCTCTCTCTCTTTCCTTCCTTCCTTTCCTTTCTTTCCCTACTTTCTTTTTCTTCCTTTCCTTTCTTTTTCTCCCTGCCTTTCCTTCGTTCTTGCTTTTTCTTCTTCCTTCCCTTCCTTCCTTTCCTCCCTTCTTTTCCTCTCCCTTTCCTTCCTTCCTTTCCTTGTCTTCTTTCTCTTCTTCCCTTTTCCTTCCCTCCTTCTTCCCATTTCCTTTCTCTCTTTCCTTCCATCTGTTTTTTCTTTCCTTTCTTTTCCTTTCTTTCCTTTAGATAGATAGATGTTGCCTTGGGGTCCCAACTCTAGGATGGATAAATGCTGTATTTCTTCCATTGTAAGATGCACTTTCTTCCTGATATAAACACCTCTGAACATGGGGTTCATCTTAGAATTGCAGGAGTATCTTAATGTCCTTTTGTTGTTCTTGGCACTGGAAGTCTTGCATCTTGCAAGAGAAGAAATACGGCAAAAAGCCCTGACGTTTCCTGCTGAGAAGAGGGGGCATCTCTGGGGCTTCTGCAGCAGGATCCCAACCCAGAACCCATAGCAACGCATGGAGCCAGTGCGGACCTGTTGTCGGAGCACATACAGAGTGCGGGCGGATCGAGCAGCCTGCTCTTGGCCCCAGATCCGGGCCCGGCGCCGCTCCTCAGGATCCAAGGACGTCTGGCTCCTTTCTGCAAAACAGGCAAGGAATGGGATCATACTACTTTGTCATACCATTGGGAAAATGTTCTGTTCCTGGTTTGAAAGTGTCATTTCCTGTTCAATCATGACTTTGAAAGTTGTCGTTCTATCCTAGGAACTTTGTTTTTGTTGGACTTGGATTGTGTTGTATATCAGCCTCTTCAACCTGTTGATGTTCCTGATGGGAATGGGAATAGTGTTTCTGAAGATGGGCCTGTGGATGATAGTTTGATTGGGCATGAATTAAGTTCAGGCCTGAGCTGTCTCAGGAAGATTCCCAAGGCCACATTCCTAGGAGAGACCTTATTTATTATTTATTTATTATTTATTTACGACATGTATATGCTGTCCTTCTCACCCCGAAGAGCGCCTTACAAGATATATTTTCATACAATATATTATATTATTAGCATAGTACAATATAAGTATATATTACTATATTGCACTATACCATTATATCATAATATTATTAGTATTTTCTCAGAGCAACTGTCTGAAAATTGGAGAGTTGTAGTTCACCAACATCCAGAGCACTGTGAACCAAAACACTTGGCACACAGACCTGATATGCTGAAATTTGATGACATTTGAGCCTTGCGTACGGGCCCCCGTGCCATGTGGATACCAGGCTTCCACACAAGGTCGGGTCCCCCCAGTATCTGCATATTAAGCATTGGAAGTCCATGAATGTCATTTGATGACTGGAGGGGTTTGGGGAGAACTGATATTTCCGTTTTGGGAGTTGTAGTTCACCCACAACCAGAGAAACTGTGACCTCCACCAATGATGGATCTGGACCAAACTTAGCACACAGAACCCATGAACAACTCAACCTACTGGAGGGGTTTGAGAGGACTGATTCACCATCGTGGGAGTTGTAGTTTGCCCTGCACACTGAACACTACCGATGATGCGTCTGGAGCAAACTTACCCAAAGTAATAAACTTGAAGTACTGATGGAATTTCAGGGGGTTAATGATGGGAGTTGTAGTTCATCCACAAACTTACGATTTGGTACATCTAAAAAATTGACTTTTTCAAATAACCCAAGACCCAAGATAGCAATATAATATAATGTGATGCAAGATTATGTCTATGATTATGTTGAATTGGTGGGGACTCAATGATGAGATTGATTCATTGGAAAACTAGAGCAAAATGTGCAATATCAGGACGTCCCTCCTGCCGAAACAAAGTTTGTGCAGCGTAATAAACTTTCCCCACAACCTCTAGATATAGGCAGAACGTCAGGAGAGAATGCTACTAGAACATGGTCATATAGCCTGAAAAACCTACAAAAAATTTCCCCAATTTTTTTTATAATAGAACCAATTAGGAAATGACATTGATAACCCAGGAACAACCATCATAATGTGACATAGTGTGATGATGATGAGGATGATGCTGACTCCTCACCCTTTTGGGCCAGCGCTTCCACTTTCCGGATGTATCCCTGCAGCTCCTTTTGCAGCCGCCGGACCTCCTGGGCGCTTCTCTCCTCCTCATCTTTCTCCTTCTTCGCCTCGGCCTTTGTGGCAAATGGGACCAGTCCCGGGTCTCGCGTTGGAGGCGAATCGGGCAGCAAAGGCTCTGCTTTCACACAAGTCGGTTTGGAGATGTAAACCTGTTGGGAGAACCAACAACCTCTCAAACGCTTCTCCTTGTCTGTTATGACCCCTCCAGTCCCATCTGTATATGGGCCAGGCCTGTGCCAACTTCGGCTCTCCAGGTGTTTCGAACTACATCTCCCACAATTCCCAATAGCCGGTATGTTAATATTATAATTATTATATTTTATTATTGTTTTATTATACTATTAATTTTTTATTATAACTTCATATTATTACTGTATATACTCAAGTATAAACCTAGTTTTTCAGTCCTTTTTTTAGGCTGAAAAAGTCTCCCCCCGGCTTATACTCGAGTCAAGGTTATTTATTATTTTGCTTTGTTGTTGTTATTATTATTTTTGACTCAGGGCAGCCTAACAAAAGCATCATAAGATGCTAGCATCATAAAAACAACCACATTTCAATCAAAATATTAAAAAATTAAAACAACAATTAAAGCAATTAATTATAATTACAAATATAATCAGTATTAAATATTACTATATTGTACTATACCATTATACTGTAATATTATTACATGTAATATAAGTATATAGTTATAATACCATATTAATATTATTAGTATTATATTGTATTACATTATAATATTATTAATATTATATGTATATACAATGTATTATATTATATTATTATAATAGCTTTAGACCTACGCATAAATTAACTCCATTAACCCCAACCAAGATTTGAGTCAAACCTTTGCCCCGGTGTCGGTGGTCTCCCTCTGGGACCTGCTGGATGCCCTCACGGGGCCCGCTTTTCCCAGTGCCTTGCTTCTGGGGCGCCCAGAAAGGCCTGCCTCTTCTTCTTCTGGCTTCGGACGCCGCTTCAGGTCCCGCCTGGCCAGGCGCACGGCCTGCCGGAGGGTCTCTTCGGACACAGCAGAGAAGGACAAGGGGGCCGGACCCCCACTGTCCCCCCCGCAAAGGGTCGCCTCCTCTGGGGGCTTCTTCAGCTTCTCAATGACAATCGGAAGGGGGCTGGCAAAGCGGGCAGACAGGTTCTCTGCAACGGAAGGGGCTTTCAGGCTGAACTGCAGCTGCAAAGGAAACAGGAAACAAAGGATAGATTTGCAGGCATGGTCCTACTTTGGCCCTCCCTCCAACCTAAGCACTATATTGTTAATATTCATCATAATAATAATCTTCTATACCTATATATCTATCAATACATATATCTTCTCTATACACATAATAAAATGATAATCTATATCTATATATGTAGGCAGGCTGTGTATGTATGTGGCAGCTTTCTGATTGGCTGTCACTTTCAATGGATACTGCGACCATGAATGACGGACATGAACCAAACTGCAACCCACACCAATGACTGATCAAGGCCACACTTGGCACACAGAGCCCCCATGACCCACTTTACATCCTGGTGCGGTTTGGCGGAAGTTATACCATGGATGATGGGTCTTGCAGTATCTTCACTCACTTCCTGAGACCACTGCGACCCCCCACCAATGACGGATTATGACAAAACTTGGCATACAGAGCACCCATGACACACATTATGTCCTGGTGTGGTTTGGGGGATGATGAACCATGGATGATGGGATTTGAAGTAGCTTTGCTCACTTCCTGAGATTACTGCAACCCACACCAATAACTGATCAAGACCAAACTTGGCATATAGAGCCCCCAGGATCCACGATGCACCCTGGTGCAGTTTGGAAGAGGCTGAACAATGGGACTTGCATATATATACTGTATTGCCATATTAATAATATATATTCTAAGTACTAACCGAAAATATAATATATTGTATTGCCATATTTATAATATATATTGTAAATACTAACAGAATATATAATATATTACATTGCCATATTAATAATATATATTGTATTGCTATACTGATAATATATATTGCAAGCACAAACCGAATATATAATATATTACATTGCCATATTAATAATATATATTGTAAGCATTAACCGAATATATAATAATTATATTGCCACACTGATGATAATATATATTGTAAGTACTAAAAGAATATATAATATATTACATTGCCATATTAATAATATATATTGTAAGCATTAACCGAATATATAATAATTATATTGCCACACTGATGATAATATATATTGTAAGTACTAAAAGAATATATAATATATTACATTGCCATATTAATAATATATATTGTAAGCATTAACCGAATATATAATAATTATATTGCCACACTGATGATAATATATATTGTAAGTACTAAAAGAATATATAATATATTACATTACTGATAATATATATTGTAAGCACTAACCGAATATATATTATATTGCTATACTGATATATATTGTAAGTGCTGACAGAATATATAATATATTGTATTGCCATATTAATAATCAAGGTGAAAGAAGAAAGCGCAAAAGCTGGGTTGCAGCTAAACATAAAAAAAACCAAGATTATGGCAACAGGAATGATTGACAACTGGGAAATAGAGGGAGAAAATGTGGAGGCCGTGACAGACTTTGTATTTCTAGGTGCAAAGATTACTACAGATGCAGACTGTGGCCAGGAAGTCAGAAGACGCTTCCTTCTTGGGAGGAGAGCAATGTCCAGTCTCGATAAAATAGTAAAGAGTAGAGACATCAGACTGGCAACCAAGATCCATTGCCTAGTCAAAGCCATGGTCTTCCCTGTAGTCACCTACGGATGTGAGAGCTGGACCTTCGGGAAGGCTGAGCGAAGGAAGAGAGATGCTTTTGAGCTGTGGTGTTGGAGGAAAGTGCTGAGAGTGCCTTGGACTGCGAGAAGATCCAACCAGTCCATCCTCCAGGAAATAAAGCCCAGCTGCTCACTGGAGGGAAGGATACTCGAGACAAAGTTGAAGTCCTTTGGCCACATCATGAGGAGACAGCAAAGCCTAGAGAAGGGAATGATGCTGGGGAAAGTGGAAGGCAAAAGGAAGAGGGGCCGACCAAGGGCAAGATGGATGGATGGCATCCTTGAAGTGACTGGACTGACCTTGAAGGAGCTGGGGGTGGTGACGGCCGACAGGGAGCTGTGGCATGGGCTGGTCCATGAGGTCACGAAGAGTCGGAGACGACTGAACGAATGAACAATTGTAAGTACTAACTGAATATATATTGTATTGCCATATTAATAATATATATTGTAAGCATTAACTGAATATATATTATATTGCTGTATTGATAATATACATTGTAAGCATTAACCAAATATATAATATATTATATTGCCACACTGATAATATATATTGTAAGTACAAACCGAATATATAATATAATGCATTGCCATATTAATATATATTGTAAGTACTAACCGAATACATGATATATTGTATTGCCATATTAATAATATATATTGTAAGCACTAACTGAATATATAATATACTGTATTGCCATATTAATAATACATATTGAAAGTACTAACAGAATATATAATATATTGCATTGCCATATTAATAAATCCTGTCTCGTGTCCCAACCAGACCTGTTGCTGGGAGGCGGCCTTCCTTGGGGGCTCCATGGGGAGCAGCAGCCCTCCCGCCATGTTCCCCCCACAGAGGGCGGGAAGGAAGCGGAAGGGCCTGCCTGGCAACGCCGCGTCGCTAAGGACGCTGCTTTTTGTCCCTGCGAAGCCGCCGTCTGCTTCTTTCCTCCCTTCAGCGGTTAGCGTGGCTTCCTGCCTTAGAGGTGGGCGTGGTTTCCTTCCTTACTTCGGCGGTGGGCGGGGCCTTTGGGTCCCTAGGCGGACACCTCCTCCTCGCTTCTTGCCTGACAGGTGGGCGTGGCCTTATGCCATCCTTTCTTCGGCGGTAGGCGTGGCCTGTCATCCTTTCTCTAGCAGTGGGCGTGGCCTCCGTTCATAGCGGTGGGCGTGTCTTCCTGCTCTCTGTTCTCTAGCAGTGGGCGCGGACTGTATTCCTTTCTTTTAAAAGTGGGCGTGGTCTCATTAACGGTGGGCGTGTCTTCCTGCCAATCTTTCTCTAGCAATGGGCGTGGCCTGTATTCCTTTCTATTTAGAGTGGGCGTGGTCTCATTGGCGGTGGGCGTGTCTTCGGGGCAGCCTTTCTCTAACAGTGGGCGCGGCCTGTATTCCTTTCTTTAAAGAGTGGGCGTAGTTTCGGTAGCGATGGGCGTGTCTTCCTGACACCCTTTCTCTAGCAATGGGCGTGGCCGGTATTCCTTTCTTTCCGAGTGGGCGTGGTCTTATTAGCGGTGGGCGTGTCTTCCTGTCATCCTTTCTTTGGCATTGGGCGTGGCCTATATTCCCCCTTTTTCGGAGCGGGCGTGGTCTCGCTAGCGATGGGCGTGTCTTCCTGACATCCTTTCTTCGGAGATGGGCGTGGCCTATCTTCCTTAGCAGTGATGGGCGTGTCTTAAGCTGGGGGCGTGGCCTTTTGTCCCCACTCGGCCGCCCTCTTCATGTTTCTTGCTTTAGCGGTGGGCGTGGCTTCCTCTTGTACAGGTGGGCGTGTCTTCCTGCCTTCAGTCTTTGAGCGGTGGGCGTGGCATGTCATCCCTCAGCAGCCGCCGTTTCGTGCCTCATAAGTGGGCGTGGCCTCTTGCTTTCCACTCGCAGAGGGCGTGGCTTAACTTCTTTTCGCGGTGGGCGTGTCTTCCTTTCTCTAGCGGTGGGCGTGGCCTCCTGCTCTCCACTCTCGGGGGCGTGGCTTAACTTTTGCAAGCTGTGGGCGTGGCCTCCTTATCGCAGGTGGGCGTGGCCTTCCTTCCTTTAGCGATAGGTGTGGCCTTTTTGTCTCCGCGCGGCCACCGTCGCCGCCTTCTTTCCCTTTCCTTCCTTCCGCCATGGGCTTCGAGGAGTTCTCCGTGCGGGGCTTCGAGGAGTTCGAGCGCGTGTCCCGGGAGCAAGAGAAGAAGCGCGGGAAAGGCCTGCTCTTCGTCTACTTCAGCGGCGACAAGGACCCGGACACGGGGACCAGCTGGTGCCCGGACTGCGTACGAGGTACGGCGCAGCGCGGGGCCTCCTGGGAAATGGAGTCCAGAGGGGCGCTGCGTCCCCTGACTCCCAATGGGGGCGCCTGCCTGCTGGACTTCAACCCCCAGCATGCCTCAGCTCTTTTTTCCCCTCTCCTCCTTCTCTCTTTGCAGCGGAGCCCATCGTGCGGGCGCAACTGACCCACCTTCCCGACGGCGCCGCCTTCATCTACTGCCAAGTGGGGCCCCGAGACTAGTGAGTCAGCCCGCGGACTACATCCCCCAGAAGACCCGCGCACCCACCCGCACAGCAGAGGCTTCTGGGAGTTGGAGTCCAAAGCCTCTAAAAGACTCTGCTGACCCGGAAGCCACAATTCCCCATAAAGAATACATAAGAAATACAACAGTAATAATAATACAATGAATATATAATAAACATATTAAATACAATAACAAAATAATGAATATATAATAAAATAATGGAAATATAATAAGAAATATAATAATAAAATGAAGATATTATAAGAAATATAATAAAATAATGAATATATAATAAAATAATGGAAATATAATAAGAAATATAGTAATAATAAAATAATGAAGATATTATAAGAAATATGATAAAATAATGAAGATATAATAAATATAGCAATAATAATATATAAAAATATAATAATAATGAAATATAGTAAGAAATATAGCAATAATAAAATAATGAATAACAAAGATAATATAATGAATATATAATATAATAATATAATAAAGAGAAATATAAGAAATAATGAGTATATAATAATGGAAATACATTAGGAAATATAGTCATAATAAAATAATGAAGATATAAGAAATATTATAAAATGATGAATATATAACAAATATAGCAATTATATATATATATAATGAAATACAGTAAGAAATATAGCAATAATAAAATACTGAATAAGAAAGATAATATAATGAATATATAATATAATAATAATAAATAGAAATATAAGAAATAAGGAATATATAATAAAACAATGGAAATATATTAAGAAATATAGTCATAATAAAATAATGAATATATTATAAGAAATATAATAAAATAATGTAGATATAAGAAATGTAGCAATAATACAAATATATATTAAATATAATAATGATGAAATATAGTAAGAAATATAGCGATAATAAAATACTGAATAAGAAAGATAATAAAATGAATATATAATATAATAATAGAATAAAGAGAAATATAAGAAATATAAAATAATGAATATATAAGAACTATGGCAATAATAATATATATATATAAAATATAATAATGAAATATAGTAAGAAATATAGCGATAATAAAATAATGAATAAGAAAGATAATAAAATGAATATATAATATAATAAAGAGAAATATAAGAAATAATGAGTATATAATAATGGAAATATATTAAGAAATATAGTCATAATAAAATAATGAAGTTATAAGAAATATAATAAAATAATGTAGATATAAGAAATATAGCAATTATATATATATAATGAAATATAGTAAGAAATATAGCGATAATAAAATACTGAATAAGAAAGATAATATAATGTATATATAACAATAATAAATAGAAATATAAGAAATAATGAGTATATAATAATGGAAATACATTAGGAAATATAGTCATAATAAAATAATGAATATATTATAAGAAATATAATAAAATGATGAATATATAACAAATATAGCAATTATATATATATATATATATAATGAAATATAGTAAGAAATATAGCGATAATAAAATACTGAATAAGAAAGATAATATAATGAATATATAACATAATAATAAAGAGAAATATAAGAAATAATGAATATATAATAAAACTGGAAATATATTAAGAAATATAGTCATAACAGAATAATGAAGATATAAGACATATAAAATAATGAATATATAAGAACTATGGCAATAATAATAATATTCATTAAATATAATAATGAAATATAGTAAGAAATATAGAGATAATAAAATAGAATCATAGAATCAAAGAGTTGGAAGAGACCTCATGGGCCATCCAGTCAACCCCCTGCCAAGAAGAAGGAATATTGCATTCAAAGCACCCCTGACAGATGGCCATCCAGCCTCTGTTTAAAAGCTTCCAAAGAAGGAGACTCCACCACACTCCGGGGCAGAGAGTTCCACTGCTGAACGGCTCTCACAGTCAGGATACTGAATAAGAAAATACTGAATAAGAAAGATAATATAATGAATATATAATATAATAATAATAAAGAGAAATATAAGAAATAATGAGTATATAATAATGGAAATATATTAAGAAATATAGCCATAATAAAATAATGAATATATTATAAGAACTATAATAAAATAATGAATATATAAGAAATATAGCAATAATAATGTATATATTAAATATAATAATAATGAAATATAGTAAAGAATATAGCGATAATAAAATAATGAATAAGAAAGATAATATAATGAATATATAATATAAT
>NW_026844589.1:5934937-5946069 GCF_025583915.1 Anolis sagrei ordinatus | reverse complement strand
TGGGCTGGTCCATGAGGTCACGAAGAGTCGGAGACGACTGAACGAATGAACAACAAACAAATATAATAAAGAGAAATATAAGAAATATTGAGTATATAATAATGGAAATATATTAAGGAATATAGTCATAATAAAATAATGAAGATATTATAAGAAATATAAAATAATGAATATATAAGAACTATGGCAATAATAATAATATATATTACGGTAAATATAATAATGAAATATAGTAAGAAATATAGCGATAATAAAATAATGAATAAGAAAGATAATAAAATGAATATATAATATAATAATATAATAAGGAAAAATATAAGAAATAATGAGTATATAATAATGGAAATATATTAAGAAATATAGTCATAATAAAATAATGAAGATATTATAAGAAATATAATAAAATAATGAAAATATAAGAAATATAGCAATAATAATGTATATATTAAATATAATAATAATGAAATATAGTAAGAAATATAGTGATAATAAAATAATGAATAAGAAAGATAATATAATGAATATATAAAAATAATAATAAATAAAAATATAGTAAAAATAAAATAATGAATAAGAAATGTAAATAAACTATATTTTAAGAAATATAATAATGCATATATAATAAAACAATGGAAATATAATAAGAAATATAGTAATAAGAAAATAATGATTATAAGAAATATGATTATAAAATAATGAAAATATAACAAGAAATATAATAATATTAATGAACTATAATAATACATATGATGAAAATAATAATGAATATATTATAGCAACAATAATAATAATACCGGCACTCATGCTGGTCAGGAATATAGTAGTAGTAGTAATAATAATAATAATGAATATATAATAAGAAATATAATAAAAATAAAATAGTGACTATATATTAAGAAATATTATAATTATAATAATACCAGCACCCATGCTGGTCAAGTCATTAGATATATAAGGAATATAGTAATAATAATTATAATAATTAAATAAGTAATATAATAAAAATAAAATAACGACTATATAATAAGAAATACTATAATTATAATAATACCGGCACTCATGATGGTCAAGTCATGAGATATATAATATGTAATGTATAATAATAAATATGATAATAATAATAAATATATAATATTAATAATGCTGATACTCATGGTGGTCAAGTCATGAGATAGATAATATACAATAATAAATATATAATATTAATAGCGGCACTCATGATGGTCAAATCATGTAATATATAATAATAATAATAATAATAATAATAATAATAATAAATAGAATGGTAAATATGATAATAAAAACAATTTTACTTAATTAACCTTTGACTGCCACCCCTCCCCTCACAATAGCCTCCTGCCGCTTCAACTGGACTTTGAAGCCATACAGGAGTCTCAAGTGCGCGTGATCAGAAACATCCACAGTGATTGCTGACGATGGCTCTTTCTTTTCTTTCTGCAGCTGGAAAAACCCCGACAACGATTTCAAGAAGAAACTGAAGCTCACCGGAGTGCCTACGCTGCTCAAATACGGGACGGTGAGTGTTGTTTTTTTCAAATAGGAAAAGACATTACAGGCTGCCCCCAAGTTACAAACATCCAACTACAAACATCTCCTTTGGCCCAGAGTTCATGGCGGGTTCAGCAAGAATAATAATTATTATTATTTTAATGTAAAGTACTACTTTACATTAGTACTTTACATGTACTAATTAATATTTTAATTAGTACATGTACTAATTAATATTAGTACATGTACTAATGTACTAATTAGTACATTACTATTAATATTTTGTAATCTAATATATTATTATAAAATATAATAATGAATAATGTAATAATAATATGTATGTATCTACTTTATTTGTACCCTGCCTTTCTCTCCAAGGGGACTCAAGGCAGTTAACAATCCTATAATAATAATAATAATAATATGTAATAATATTAATCTACTTTATTTGTACCCTGCCTTTCTCTCCAAGGGGACTCAAGGCAGTTAACAATCCTATAATGATAATAATAATAATAATAATAATAATAATAATAATAATAATAATGTTAATCTACTTTATTTGTACCCTGGCTTTCTCTCCAAGGGGACTCAAGGTGGTTAACAATCTAATAATAATAATAATAATAGTAATAAATTATTAGGTACTAGTATAGTTAGAATGGAGTCCCCGGAGGTGCAGTGGTTTAAACCACTGAGCTGCTAAGCTTGTTGACCAAAAGGTCGCAGGTTCGAGTCCGGGGAGCGGCGTAAGCTTCCGCTGTCAGCCCCAGCTTCTGCCAACCTAGCAGTTCGAAAACATGCAAATATGAGTAGATCAATAGGTACCCCTCTGGCGGGAAGGTAACGGCGCTCCATGCAGTCATGCTGGCCACATGAACTTGGAGGTGTCTATGGACAACACCGGCTCTTTGGCTTAGAAATTGAGATGAGCACCACACCCTAGAGTCGGACACGACTGGACGTAATGTCAGGGGACAACCTTTATCTAACCTATAGTTAGAATATATATAGCTATATATTATTAAAGTCTCCTGCAGGAGAGATAAATAAAAAGAATAGAATAATACAAGCTTACAAATAACTCACATTTGAGAACAATGAGGCCGAGACAACAGGAAGTGAGAAAAATTTGCTTCCAATAAGGTAAACCCACTCCTGGAAGAGTTATGATAATCATGGGGAAGCTTTATCCCCAATCCTTGTTTCCACATAATAAATATAATTATTATTATAATATGGGTATTAATGGGACTCTTTATATATACATGCATACATATATCTCTTCTCTTTCAGCCCGAGAAGCTGGTGGAAGAGGAGTGCTTTAAGCCAGATCTCGTCCGGATGCTGTTCTCCGAAGACAGCTGAGCCATTTCTGCTTCGAAAAGCCCACAAAAGAGGGGACCAGGATCATGTCTTCCAATTGCAGGGGAATGAGGGGGTGACTTGACAAACCATACCAATAAAATAATCAAAACAGAGTTGTCTGTGCTCTCTTAAAAAGTGTCTACTCGGAAGCAAGTTGGGTTGGGCTCCTGCAGTGGCAAGGAAACGCTGGCTTTATTTCATTCAAGCAAACAAATGTATTACTGCTATTTAAAATCCATGCGGACCTGTGTATTTACCAAACCAAGAAAAGCAACTGCATATTGTAGAAAGAAGGCAGGCACCCATCCAACCCATCCATGGAATATTACACACTGCCATATAAATCCAGACTATTGGACAGATAATCCACATTATCTGCTTTCAGCTGGGTTATATGAAGTCTACACTGCCAGCTGCGACCGTACCTCATGAAGTTGGATCTGGCCATGGTGGTCCACACCTTAGTTACCTCTAGATTGCACTACTGCAATGCGCTCTACGTGGGGCTGCCCTTGAAGGCAGCCCGGAAACTCCAATTGGTCTAACGGGCGGCAGCCAGATTATTAACTGGGGCAAATTACAGAGCGGTCAACCTTTAAGGAGTTCCAATGGCTGCCATTTATTTTCCGGGCCCAATTCAAGGTGCAGGTTCTGACCTACAAAGCCCTGAATGGTTTGGGACCCACCTACTTGCGAGACCGAATTTCCATCTATGAGCCCACACGAGCTCTTTGATCTTCCAGAGGCTCTTCTCTCGCTCCCACCTGAGAGATGAGAGAGAGGGCCTTCTCTGTGGTGGCCCCCCGGCTCTGAAACTCCCCAGAGATATTAGGCAAGTCCCCACGCTTCAGGAGGAATCTGAAAACCTGGCTATTCCAATGACTATTCCCTGACCAAACTATGCACAAAATGTCCTTAGAAGCACTTTATCTATGGTTCATGCAATTAAATCCTCCCTTACTCGGATCCTCATCCTGATAATTTTATATTGTCCTACCTCCCAGTGTTTTGAAATGTTATCCTCAGTGAAATTGTTTGTTTTATACTGTTGTTGTTTCGCTTATTATACTGATTTTTGCATTTTATGTATTTTATTTTTAGGTATTGTTATCTTTTGTTTTATAATGTATGTACTATGGGCTTGGCCTCATGTAAGCCGCACCGAGTTCCCCTGGGGGAGATGGAGCGGGGTGTAAATAAAGTTTTATTATTTATTATTCTATAACGTGAAGGCAGGTTTAAAAAAAAAACAACAGTAAAAGAACTTACACTGAGTATTAAAAAACAAGAATTTGGGTGATTGCCACTCTTAATCATCCCACAGACTATGAGCACTTATGGTTGGGAAAAAGTGACCTGTTAAGTATCTGCAGTTCAGGAAAATATCAAAACGACAGCAAGACAACAGTGCAGAGGTGGTTTGTTTCATCTTCCTTTGGGGCTGGGATATATATATATATATATCTACGCACACATATACAAATCCAGATTATCTGCTCTAAGAAGAAGAAACCATGAACTGTCATTAAACGTGGCTGAACTGTTGATGACCAAAGACAAATTATTCGCTCCGTGGTGGGAAACAACATGTTTACATTGCCAAAGGCTCCTTAAGAAGGAAAACCAATTACCACTTAAGGAAGGAAAGACAACATCTGTGTTGTCGAAGGCTTTCATGGTTGGGATCGCTAGGCTGCTGTGAGTTTTCCAGGCTGTCTGGCCATGGTCCAGAAGCATTCTCTCCTAGCGTTTCACCTGCATCTATGGCAGGTATCCTCTGAAGTTGTGAGGTCTGTTGGAAACTAGGAAAATTGGGTTTATATATCTGTGGAATGCCCAGGATTGGAGAAAGAATTTTTGTCTGCTTCAGGCAAGTGTGAATATTGCAATTGGCCACCTTGATTGGCATTTAATGCCCTTGCAGCTTCAAATCCTGGCTGGCTGCTGTACCCAAACACAGGGAAGATGAAAGGCACTGCAGACTAATTCAACCTGAAAAGTGAGACATAGCAGAGCACCCGATAAACCAACCTGGGCACAACTTATGATTGGAGAACACAGAAATGCTGGACCAGTCTCACATCCACCATGTTAGACAACACAGAGAAGCACTGAAATCCACAAGAAGCACATGGACAATTTCAACAGAAAGGAGGAAACCATGAAAAGGAACACACTCTGGCTACAAGTATTTAAAAATAACTCTAAAATCAGGACAGTAAATAAAGAACAACACTAAAAAAACAGGGGATTGCAGACAGGAAACAATCAGGGCCAGCTAACACCTCCCAGTAAAGAATTCTCGCAAGCAGGAAACAGCCAGGCTTTGAAGCTACAAGGCCATTAAATGCTAATAATTATGATGCTAATAATTAAATAGTAATATTTATTAAATAATAATAATAATTGAATAATAATTAAATAATTAAATGCTAATAATTATGCTGTTGTTGTTTATTGTTTGCATTTTCGGTTTCTCTTTATTGTAATTTGCAGTTTGGGCTTGGCCTCACGTAAGCTGCTCCGAGTCCCCATCGGGGAAATGGTGGCGGGGTATAAATAAAGATTATTAGTATTATTATTAATCAAGTTGGCCAATGTCAACTTTCCCATTTGCCTTCAACAGAGTTCTTTCTCTCACCCTGGACAGTCATCCACAGATATATAAACCCCACTTGCCTAAACAGACCTCACAACTTGTGAGGATGCCTGCCATAGATGTAGGTGAAACGTCAGGAGAGAATGCTTCTGGAACATGGCCAGACAGCCCAGAACACTCACAGCAACCCAAAGTCAACATCTGTCCAAGAACTAATGAAATCAGGATGTTTTCGCTGCTTGTCATTCATTTACAACTTTTGGAGTGACATCAGCTTAAATATTGTCATATAAGAGACTCTACTATTCCAAAAATTGTGGCAGACAGCGGAATCTAGTCCATCCGCCATCTTCTCCTTCTCACTTGAGGGAGCTGCTGTTCTGCTGGGGCTGGGGCTGCGGGGCCGGCTGGTGCTGCTGCTGAGGGTTCTGCTGCTGCTGCTGGTGTTGCTGCTGGGGCAGGGGCTGCTCGGCCAAGGCCTGCTGGAGGCGCACCCGCTTGCGGGAGTAGTGCTGCCAGTGCAGGATCTGCTGCTCGTCAATGAACTTGGCGCACTGTGCATTGACCAGCTCCTTGCGGAAGTGTTCGTACTGCAGCAGCTCCAGCATGTGCAGGCACTGCGGGTACCTGGGTAGCAAAGCAGGTAGGAACACATCAAGCAAATATCCCCCAGAACCCACCTGAACGTAAAAATCCGTCAAGGGTGCTTTAATATTTATATATTTTAAATTCTATTGCCATGCTTTGAATGTTAGCCGCTTTTGAGTCTCCTTATGGAGAGAAAAAGTGGGATATAAATAATAATAATAATAATGGCATGAATGGGATTCAGTATCTTCATCGACCCTCTCAACATAATCCTAGGTAACGGTAAATATTTCCCGTCATTAAGTCCAGTCATGTCTGATTCTGGGGGTTGGTGCTCATCTCCATTCTCCTGCTTCATTACATCCAATCATCCAGTGCTAACCCTTCACCCCCGACCAGCCAATTACAATACTTATTTCCAAAAATCAGTTGTTTCTATTACAGGTTTGGTCCCCTTACCTTCTATATATACATATTCTATCAATTTCCCCCAAATCTTCCCAAAATCATCTTTTTTTGATAATCCTCTTTTAACCTTAATGTTTCCTGTCAGTTTATTGTTTATTGCGATGTCCCAGATCTCCCTATACCACTCTTCCAATTGGCACTCCCCTCCTTCTTTCCATTTTTTAGCTATTAACAATCTTGCTGCTGTTACCAAATTGGCAATTAATTCTTTTAGTTCTTTTGCTATTTTAACATTATCAATAAATGACAGCAGTGCTATCTCCGGTGTTCCTGTTATCTCTATTTGGGTGATTCTTCTTATTTCTTGAAATACATTTTCCCAAAATTTTTGAACATATTTGCAAGACCACCACATGTGTATATATGTGCCAGTTTCTTGACAGCCCCTCCAGCACTGCTTAGAATGTTTCTTGTCAATTTGGTTTAATCTAATTGGTGTGAGGTACCATCTCCACACCATTTTGTAATAATTCTCTTTTATTCTTATTGACATATTTTTTAATATACGCATATTTATTTATTTACCTTCCTTATATACCGCTGTTCTCAGCCCGAAGGCGACTCACAGCGGTTCACAACAAATACGAACAGCAAAAATTCAGTGCTACAGTATAGAAACAGTTAACAACCTAACACATTACACAATTAATAAACAGTTACTACAATACCCATTCACTGTCGTCTCATCATCAAAAACATGTTCCAGATTCGTCATCCATTGTTCCATTCCAGTGTTCATTAACCAATCATTGCACTAATTATTCAAACGCCTGCTCAAACAGCCAGGTCTTCACCTTTTTGCGGAATACCATTAGAGATGGTGCTAGTCTAATGTCCGTAGGAAGGGCGTTCCACAGCCGAGGAGCCACCACCGAGAAGGCCCTATCTCTCGTCCCCGCCAGCCGAGCTTGAGAAGCAGGCGGGATCGAGAGCAGGGCCTCCCAGGAGATCTCAAAGTCCTGGTGGGTTCATAGGCAGAGATGCGGTCGGATAGGTAGCTTGGGCCGGAACCGTTTAGGGCTTTAAAGGCCAACGCCAGCACTTTGAATTCAGCCCGGTAGCAAATCGGTAGCCAGTGGAGTTGGCGCAACAGGGGGGTTGTATGCTCCCTGCGCTCCGCTCCTGTTAAAATCATGGCTGCCGAGCGTTGGACTAGTTGGAGCTTCCGAGCTGTCTTCAAAGGCAACCCCACGTAGAGAGCGTTGCAGTAGTCTAAACGGGATGTAACCAGAGCGTGGACTACCGTGGCCAAGTCAGACTTCCCAAGGTACGGGCGCAGCTGACGCACAAGCTTTAGCTGTGCAAATGCTCCCCTGGTCGACGCCAAGACCTGGGGTTCCAGGCTCAGCGATGAGTCCAGGGTCACACCCAAGCTGCGAACCTGCGTCTTCAGGGGGAGTGCGGCCCCATCCAACACAGGCTGTAACCCTATGCCCTGTTCGGCCTTGCAACTGACCAGGAGGACCTCTGTCTTGTCTGGATTCAATTTCAATTTGTTCGCCCTCATCCAGACCGTCACAGCGGCCAAGCACCGGTTCAGGACCTGGACAGCCTCCTTAGTAGCAGGTGGGAAGGAGTGACAGAGTTGGACATCATCCGCGTACAGATGACACCGTACCCCGAAACTCCAGATGATCTCCCCCAGCGGCTTCATGTAAATGTTAAACAACATGGGAGACAATATTGAGCCCTGAGGAACCCCACAAGACATTTCTCTTTCCCCTTTGTTGGTATTTTTTTTTCTGGCCCCTTTCTTTATCAGTGTTGTCTTAGCAGTTGTTCTTCTTCTGGCACCTGAGTGATATTAGCTTGAACTGTTCTCTAGGCTTGAACCCTCCCCTCCTTGTGGTTACCACTCATTCCCTTCTGCTTCACAGCACAGGCCAGACTGTGTCTGAATTTGATTTTGGCTGATCATTTTCTGTTTTCCCTAGCTCTAGCCCCTTCAAAACCATGGCAGTTGCACAACGCCTTGAGCCTTCTCTGCCAAACAGGGCTGGTACCCCACCAAACTGCAACTCCCAGGACAGAACTGGCCGTTTTGCCCCTCTCTACCTGGATATTTTGCAAAAAAGTCACTTGCCAACCAGCTTAGAAAACAACTGAAAAGATAACCCTTTGCAACCCTTTGTAAACGCCAAGGTATCTCTACCCTACACGTGAAACCTACGTTGTGGGATGAACACAGTAGGTTGCCATTTCTTAAGTGGGTGGCTCAGTAGGATTTAATGCTTGTGATGAAGTGGCAAAGGTAGATTTTATTAGACATGGAACTCACAGTGAGTAGTGGGTTCATGGGTGGGGGGCAGAAGAGGAAAGATTGGATAGAATATTTGTAATGTGTCTATTTGAGAGAACACCATAGCTGACTTAGATGGATTGTCGAAGGCTTTCATGGCCGGAATCACTGGGTTGTTGTAGGTTTTTTCGGGCTATATGGCCATGTTCTAGAGGCATTCTCTCCTGACGTTTCACCTGCATCTATGGCAAGCATCCTCAGAGGAATGAGGTCTGTTGGAACTAGGAAAATGGGTTTATATATCTGTGGAATGACCAGGGTGGGGCAAAGGGCTCTTGTCTGCTGGAGCTAGGTGTGAATGTTTCAACTGACCACCTTGATTAGCATACAATGGCCTGACAGTGCCTGGAGCAAACTTTTGTTGAGAAGTGATTAGATGTCCTTGTTTGTTTCCTCTCTGTTGTTGTGCTGTTGTAATTTTACTTCAACCAGAGAAATCAGCTATAGCAGAGCACCTGATGAACCAACCTGGACACAGCATATAGAATCATAGAATCATAGAGACCTCCTGGGCCATCCAGTCCAACCCCATTCTGCCAATAAGCAGGAATATTGCATTCAAAGCACCCCTGACAGATGGCCATCCAGCCTCTGTTTCAAAGCTTCCAAAGAAGGAGCCTCCACCACACTCCGGGGCAATATTATTGGAGAACACAGAAATGCTGGACCACTCTCACAACCACCATGTCAGACTACACAGAGAAGCCATTGAAATCCACAAGAAGCATGTGGACAATTTCAACAGAAAGGAGGAAACCATGAAAATGAACAAAATCTGGCGACCAGTATTAAAAAACTCTAAAATTACAACAGCACAACAACAGAGAGAAAACCATCAGGGACATCTAATCACCTCTCAACAAAAGATTCCCCCAGGCACTGTTAGGCCATCTAATGCTAATCAAGGTGGTCAGTTGAAACATTCCCACCTAGCTCCAGCAGACAAGAGTCCTTTGTGCCACCCTGGTCATTCCACAGATATATAAACCCATTTTCCGAGTTCCAACAGACCTCATTCCTCTGAGGATGCTTGCCATAGATGCAGGCGAAACGTCAGGAGAGAATGCCTCTAGAACATGGCCATATAGCCCGAAAAAACCTACAACAACCCAGTGATTCCGGCCATGAAAGCCTTCGACAATGCATCTAAGTCAGCTATGGTGTTCTCTCAAATAGACACATTACAAATATTCTATCCAATCTTTCCTCTTCTGCCCCCCACCCGTGAACAGACCTCACTACCTCTGAGGATGCTTGCCATAGATGCAGGCAAAACGTCAGGAGAGAATGCCTCTAGACCAGTGATGGGCAACCTTTTGAGCTTGGTGTGTCAAAATTTGCCAAAAATCTGGGCATAACTTGGGTGGGGTGTCAACTTCGAGAAAAAAAACCCATAATGTTGCAATATTTATAGTTTAAATAAGAAAAATGTATATTCCATGCTGAGTTATGGAGTGAACAATGCTCAAACATGCAGGTGTTAAATTTGTAGAACCTTTTACAAATTTAAGGATGGAATTAGATTGGTTCTTATAAGGTGTACTTCTCTGTATGTGGTCGCGTGTCATCAAAAATAGCCATGCGTGTCAGTGCTGACACGCATGTCATAGGTTCACCATCACGGCTCTAGACCATGGCCATATAGCCCGAAAAATCCTACAACAACCCTGTCTGAGATGCCTTTGACTAGTATCTATAGATGTTTCTCCTTTTTATATTTCGTATCCATTACTTTCACTCCATACAATTACTAAAATGAACAAAATGTGTGATTGGCCTTCCGCTTTGCCCCCTGACCTTGCAAGGGGAGACCCCTCCTTCGATCTTCCCGGCGCACATGTTCTCCGGGTGGATGCGCGTGAACCACCACTCCCAGGTCGTGCACAGCTCTCGCGGAATGATCTCCACCTTGGCCTCCTGCAGAACGTCGGACATGACATTCGGATCTAAAGGAGCACAAGGAGAAGAGGCGGCTCAGTTTCAGAGAAGCATAGAATCGTCAGAGATCCCCCCACAGTGCCATCCCTTTTTTGTTCCATCGAGGAAGAAACCATTCAAGACTTCCCAGCAGGTGGAATACGGTGTCCAGTTCTGGGCCCCACAATATCAAAACAGATATTGACTCCAAGCTGGATGGTGTTCAGAGGAAGATGATGACTATAAGGTCTGGAGACCACGAATAATCCCTCTGAGGAGTGTCTTAAAGAGCTGGGCATGTTTAGCCTGCAGAAGAATCATAGAATCATAGAATCAAAGAGTTGGAAGAGACCTCCTGGGCCATCATCCAGTCCAACCCCATTC
>NW_026844589.1:5913217-5934104 GCF_025583915.1 Anolis sagrei ordinatus | reverse complement strand
TCAGTTATTATTATTATTATTGGATTCCTATTATATTATTATCCATTATATCATTATCATTATTAAACTCCTGGAGCCATGCAGTCCTACCCCCTTCTGCCAGGAAGAAAAATAGAATTATTATTATTCATTATTATCGATTACTATTATTATTATTATTATTACTATTATTGGATTACTATTATATTATTATCCATTATTTCATTATTTTTACTAGACTCCTGGAGTTGGAAGGGACCCCAAAAGGCCATGCAGTCCAACCTCTTCTGCCAGGAAGAAAAATAGAATTATTATTATTCATTATTATTGATTATTATTATTATTATTATTATTGGATTACTATTATATTATTATCCATTATATTATCACTATTATTAAACTCCTGGAGTGGGAAGGGACCCCAAAGGGCCATGCAGTCCTACCCCCTCCTGTCAGGAAGGAAAATAGAATTATTATTATATTATTATTCATTATTATCAATTATTACTATTATTATTATTATTATTATTATTATTATTATTAGATTACTATTATTATTAGACTCCTAGAGTTGGAAGGGACTCCAAAGGGCCATGCAGTCTATCCCCCCTCTGCCAGACAGGAAGATACAATTACTTTTTAATCAGTTATTATTATTGAATTACTGCGACCAAAAGGTCGCAGGTTCAAATCTGGGGAGGTGCGTGAGCACTGTCAGCCCCAACTTCTGCCAACCTAAGAGTTTGAAAATATGTAAATGTGAGTAGATCAATAGGTACCGCTTCTGCGGGAAGGTAACGGTGCTCCATGCAGTCATGCCAGCCATATGACCTTGGAGGTGTCTACGGGCAACGCCGACTTTTCGGCTTAGAAAGGAAGTTGAGCACCAACCCCCAGAGTCGGACACGACTAGACTTAATGTCAGGGGAAAATCTTTAACTTTACTATTATATTATTATCCATTATTATTATTATTATTATTATTATTATTATTATTATTATTAGACTCCTAGAGTTGGAAGGGATCCCCCAAGAGCCGTTAAATCCAACCCACTAGTGCCAGGAAGAAAAATAGAATTACTATTATTATTATTATTATTATTATTATTATTATTATTATTATTGGAGGAAGGTGTCATCCCTCCCAACCAGTGGCCATTTAACCTCATAGATATTAGCAAGTTTATGGAGAAGTAAGGCTATGGAATTCTGAGATTTTCGAGTTGGAAGGAACCCCCAGGGGCTATCCAGTCCAATCCCATTCTACCATGGAGGAGGGCACCGTCAAATCCCTCCTGACAGACAGCCGTCCAGCCTCTGCTTCAAAGCCTCCAGAGAAGGGGACTCTGTGACAGAGACTCCAGTGCCGAACAGCTCTTCTTTCCACTGAAAAGTTCTTCTTAATGTTCAGGTATGACCTCAATGGGAGAAAGACTGCCAGGTATGTCCAAAGCCCGGCCTGGGGGCCAATTGCGATCCTTTTTCAAATTCCCATTGTCCCCTAACCTCTGTTATAGAATCAACAACTGCCAGCACATAGAATCAACACTGCCAACACTGTTGACCACAGTATAAAATACATGTGTACAAAAAAGTGACAAAGTGGAGGTACAACAAGCGAATTCTCCCCCAAAGAAGTTACCTCTTTCCATGGAACTCTATGCAGATTTGTTAGATATTTTCACATTTCAAGATTACTAAAACCTCAACAGAGCTATGTTTCATACAAATGTTGAATGCTTAGTTTGGAAGGGACTTCCAAAGGCCATCTAGCCCAACCCCATTCTGCCATTGAAGACACGATCCGACCCCTCCCAACAGATGGCCTGTATGCTCGTATGCTCCTATCCTACATGGTGCTTTAGTATTAATGCCAAGGATTGGTTTGAAATCCACGAGAACACGTGCTTTAATGAATGAGTCTCAAAGGTGTTGTGTGTGTGTGTGTGTATACACACACATACATACATACACACACTAGCCTCTGTACTCGGTGTTGACCAGGCTATTTGAAAAAGTCAGATTTTTAATTGTTCAATATGCATAAGGTTGTGGGTGAACTACAACTCCCATCGTGCCAGGTTAACCCCCTGAAACTCCATCAGTACTTCAGGTTTGTTATGTTGGGCAAGTTTGCTCCAGATGTACCATCAGTGGGGTCCAGTGTGCTCTTTGGCTGCAGGGTAAACTACAACTCCCACCATGATAAGTCAATCCTCTCAAAACCCCACAGTTGGTTCAATTCGTCTGTGTGTCGAGTTTGGTCCCAGTTTATTGTCACTGGTGGTCAAAGTGTCTCTGGCTGTAGGTGAACTACAACTCCCAGAAATTATGGTCAGTTCCTCTCGAACCCTTCCAGTATATTCAGTTGGTCATAGGGGTTTTGTGTGTCAAGTTTGATTCAGGTCCGTTGTTGGTGGGGGTCACAGTTTCTCTGGTTGTAGGTGAACTACAACTCCCAAAACTCAAGGTCTATTCCTCCCAAACCCCTCCAGGAATCAAATTTGCTGTATCAGGTATGCGTGCCAAGTTTGGTTCAGATCCATTGGTGTTTGGGTTCACAGTGCTCTCTAAATGTAGGTGAACTACAACTCCCTCAAATCAAGATGAATTTTCCCCAAAGACCTCCCGTATTTTTTGATGGTAATTTGGGTTCTGTGTGCCAAGTTTGGTCCAATTCTCTTTTTGGTGGAGTTCAGAGTGCTCTTTAATTGGAGGTAAACTATAAATCCAAGTACCTACAACTCCTCCCAAAACCCACCAGTATTCTAATTTGGACATGTAAGGTATGTGTACTAAGTTTGGTCCAGTGTTCTCTGGATGTAGGTGAACTACAACTCCTATAAAGCCACGAAAAGACTTCCAGTATTTTTTGTTGGTCATGAAGATTCTTTGTGCCAAATTAGTTCCAGGTCCATAATTGTTGGGGTTCAGAGTGATCTTAGATTGCAGGTGAACTATAAATCCCAGTACCTACAACTCGTATAAATGAAGATGATTTTTTTTCCAAAGCTTTCTAGTACTTCTGTTGGTCATGGAGGTTTCTGTGTGCCAAGTTAGGTCCAGGGGCATCCTTGGCGGGGTCCAGAGTGCTCTTTGATTGCAGGTGAACTATAAATCCCAGTACCTACAACTCCTATAAATGTAGGTGAATTTCTTCCAAAGCTTTCCAGTATTTTTGTTGGTCATGGAGGTTTCTGTGTGCCAAGTTACGCCCAGGGGCATCCTTGGTAGGGTCCAGAGTGCTCTTTGATTGCAGGTGAACTATAAATCCCAGAACCTACAATTCATATAAATGAAGGTGAATTTCTCCCAAAGCTTTCCAGTATTTTTTGTTGGTCATGGGGGTTTCTATGTGCCAAATGTGGTCCAGGTCCATTGTCGGTGGGGGTCACAGTACTCTGTCTTGATGCAGGGTGAACTACAACTTCCATCATGTTGAGTCTGGCCCCCAAACCCCTCCAGTATGAGCGGTTGCTGATCAATTCCTCTCTGTTTGCTGTGCACCATAGGAAATGGTAGGAAAGGGTTAAAGGAGAGGCAGTGGGCGGGGTCATGCAAATTCCACAGCAGTGGCGAGAGTCGGAAACACTGGGATGTCTGAGGTGGGGGAACCACATCAAATCTATGATGAAATTGTACCCATTTGAAAGCTTTCACTTGAGTGATGGGCAGTATGGTTTTGGTGAAGACATTGGCAGGGCTCTTGGACATTGTTCATGGCGCTCACTATAACCTGCAATGTCATTGGAGGGAGAGCCATTGGTGTCTTCTGGCTAGTGGGTGCTAGAGCTCTTTATGGAGGCAGGAGCTTGTCTATGTACATGGACCCCAAGCCCCATTTTATTATTGTGTTTATGTGTGTGTGCGCGCTATAAGATGACTATATGATGCAAATCTCAGGTGCACACTGATTTTAGCTAAGGTCATTTAGTTTTGTTGCCCCTTAAAGCAAAGCCAGCGCCTGTCCCGCTGACCCAGATTCCCAAGTCTTGGCCACACAACGTGGCTCGAGGGCCGTGTGGTCAACCGCAAGGCCGGGGCGGCCGCCATCTCCTGGAGCCTCTTCACAGAGGGCCTTTGGTATTTCCAAAAATACGCCTCCGGATTCAGAATATCCAGCCTTATTTAAGTTGTGGTTTCATTATTTTTATCCCCCGGCAGCCTTTTGCATCCTATAATCTTGCCTTTTTCAAGGGGAGAGTCAGGCGAGGAGGCTTATTCTTAGCCTTTGTGAACATGACAGGGTATCCCCTTACGCGGGGGGGGGGGGGCTTCGTGGTTTGTAAAATGATCGTTATTATGAAGGAAAAAAGAACACAGCAGAAGAGGGACCGCCTGAGGGCAAGGCTGCAAAGGGGATCCCAAAGGCCATCCAGTCCAGCCCCATTCTGCCAGGCTGGAAGGCCCCCGGCCTCTGCTTAAAAACTTCCAGAGAAAGAGATAGATGTGTATGGAATGAAAGATAGAGAATTATAGAATGCTAGAGTTGGAAGGAACTCTCAAAGGCCATGTAGTCCAACCCGTAAGAGTTGGAGAGATGGGCAGACGGGCAGAAAGTTAATAGATAGATCGATAGATAGATGAATGGATTGAAAAGTCGAAATGAGATGATAGATAGATAGATAGATAGATAGATAGATAGATAGATAGATAGATAGATGGTAGGAGAGATAGATAGATAGATAGATAAGATAGATAGATAGATAGATAGATAGATAGATAGATAGGATGGATGGAGGATGGATAGATAGATAGATAGATAGATAGATAGATAGGGATGATGATGGATGGATGGATGGATGGATGGATGATGGAGATGGATAGAGATGATGGATGGATGGATGGATGGATGGATGGATGGATAGATAGATAGATAGATAGATAGATAGGTAGATAGATAGATAGATAGATAGATAGTTGCATAAATGGGTGGATGAATAGTCAGGTAGATAGATGGGTGGATGGATGGATAGATAGATAGATAGATAGATAGATAGATAGATAGATAGATAGATAGATAGATAGATAGATAGATAGATAGATAGAGTACAAAGATAGATAGATAGATAGATAGATAGATAGATAGATAGATAGATAGATAGATAGATGGTTGGATTAGTAGATAGATAGGTTGATAGATAGGTGGATGGATTAATAGAAAGAAAATTCTATAGCTAGATGGATGGATTAGTAGATTGATGGATAAGATAGATAGATAGATAGATAGATAGATAGATAGATAGATAGATAGTTGATAGACATGGATAGATAGATAGATAGATAGATAGAGATAGATAGATAGATAGATAGATAGATAGATAGATGATGGATAGATAACAGAGGGATAGTAGATAGATAGATAGATAGAGTCGATAGGTAGATGGATGGATAGAAAGGTAGATATAGATGAAGAGATAGATGAAGAGATAGATAGGTAGATTGATAGATAGATAGATAGATAGATAGATAGATAGATAGATATAGATAGATAGATAGGAGTAGATGGATAGAAAGGTAGCTAAATAGATTGAGATAGAGAGAGACACAGAGAGAGAGATAGGTTGATAGGTAGGTGGATGAATGAATTAGTAGATAGATAGATAGATAGATAGATAGATAGATAGATAGATAGATAATCTGGTTGTAAAGGCAAATGGATTGTTTTCCTTTTGTTTCATGAGACAGGAAAAGCTTTATATGAGATGGGGAAAAGATTTTAGCTCAGTCTCGTCAACATTAAATTATCATGTTAAGTTTTGCCAGGTTCCTGTTCTGCGTATTGGATCTCCATGCTGTCTTGTTCTTTTGGATTTTGTATCCTTGGGTTTAGAAAAGGTAGAGGAACGAGAGACCAATTGCCAATATCCGCTGGATGAATGGAGAAAGGCAGGGAGTTTCAGAAAAACATCTATTTTGCTTCATTGACTATTCTAAAGCCTTTGACTGTGTGGATCATAATAAATTGTGGCAAGTTCTTGGTGGGATGGGCACCCCAAGCCCCCTTCCCTCTCTCCTGAGGAATCTGTACAAGGACCAAGGAGCAACAGTCAGAACTGACCACGGAACAAGAGACTGGTTCAAGATTGGGAAAGGCGTACGGCAAGGCTGCATCCTCTCACCCAACCTTTTCAACTTGTATGCAGAACACATCATGCGATGTGCAGGGCTGGATGAATGCAAAGCTGGAGTTAAAATTGCTGGAAGAAACATTAACAACCTCAGATATGCAGATGATACCACTTTGATGGCCAAAAGCGAGGAGGAGCTGAGGAGCCTTCTAATCAAGGTGAAAGAAGAAAGTGCAAAAGCTGGGTTGCAGCTAAACATAAAAAAACCAAGATTATGGCAACAAGAATGATTGATAACTGGGAAATAGAGGGAGAAAACATGGAGGTCATATTTCTAGGTGCAAAGATTACTGCAGACTGCAGACTGTGGCCAGGAAATCAGAAGACGCTTACTTCTTGGGAGGAGAGCAATGTCCAGTCTCGATAAAATAGTAAAGGGTAGAGACATCACACTGGCAACAAAGATCCGCCTAGTCAAAGCCATGGTATTCCCTGTAGTAACCTACGGATGTGAGAGCTGGACCTTAGGGAAGGCTAAGCGAAGGAAGATAGATGCTTTTGAGCTGTGGTGTTGGAGGAAAGTTCTGAGAGTGCCTTGGACTGCGAGAAGATCCAACCAGTCCATCCTCCAGGAAATAAAGCCCGACTGCTCACTGGAGGGAAGGAGACTAGAGACAAAGTGAAGTACTTTGGCCACATCATGAGGAGACAGGAAAGCTTAGAGAAGACAATGATGCTGGGGAAAGTGGAAGGCAAAAGAAGAGGGGCTGACCAAGGGCAAGATGGATGGATGGCATCCTTGAAGTGACTGGACTTGACCTTGAAGGAGCTGGGGGTGGTGACAGCCGACAGGGAGCTCTGGCGTGGGCTGGTTCCATGAGGTCACGAAGAGTCGGAGACGACTGAACGAATGAACAACAACATCCTTGGATCTTGTGTTTTTACCTTTCTACCTTGGAGTACATGGAGCATTTGTTACCTTTGGAAAATACTGTTTTGGACATACTCTTTCTATAATTTTTATTGCTTTGCTTACATACATCCTTCAATAAACTGCTTGCTGAGTTTACTATACTGGTGTGGTGTTTAAGAACAGAGGTGTTCCTGCTCTGGAATACAACACTGAGATTTCCAAAAGAGACAGACTGGACTGGTGCTGATCATGCAAAAGGCTGTCTCTGAGTGTGTCTTTCTCCATATGGGTCAATGTGTTTGTGTGAATACAGGACGCGGGGTGCTTATTTAGGGCCGTTCAGGCGAAGGCTGCAATTTGGTTTGCTCTTGCCCTGTCATTAGGAAAGTTCGGTCTTGCTGGGGAAGACACTGAGAACCGTTGTGATTAGAGGGAGAGGAGAGAGGTGCAGGTGATGCCATCTGGGTCACAAAGCCCTCGTTGTGCAAAACGGCCTCGGAGTGACCGCATTTGTCCCCAGAGGAATCCTCTGTGGGTCCGGAGAGGCCGCTGCTCGGGTTTCTAGGGTTTTTGATGGATTTTAACCGAATTTTTAAAAATACTAATTTTATTTATCATATCAGAAGCGAACTGAGGGTACAGTTGTAATGTATTTGGAAAAACATAAAGTTTAAAAAACTTGGCATGATACGAAATATCCTTTAACCAGTAACTGGCCCCTTGGAGTACCTCTAGTGTTGCTATGAGGTCCTCCATTGCGCATGTGGTAGGGCTCAGACTGCATTGTAGTCGGTGGTCTGTAGTTTACTCCTCACTTGCATGTCGTGGTCTCCGCTTTGTAGCCCAATTTCTTAAGGTTGGCTCTGCATTTCGTGGTGCCAGAGCACAGACTGTTCAGTCTTCTTTGTGCCCAGGAGGGAGCCTCTCATTTGATATCAGCTATGGCTTGAGATTCTGGGTCTTAGCCTGCCACTTTTGGACTCTCACTTGCTGAGGTGTTCTTGCTAGTATCTCAGTAGATCTTGATTTAAGGCATTGACATGCTGGCTGATATCTGAACAGAGGATGGGCCAGAGATGTCACTGCCTTGGTCCTTTCATTATTGGTTGCTACTTCCCGGCGGATGTCAGGTGGTGCAATACCAGTGGTGCAATACCGCCTAAACAGTATAATTTCTCCAGCGGAGTGGGGCGTAGGCATCCTGTGATAATGCGACCTGTCTCACTAAGAGCCACACCCACTGTTTTCACGTGGTGTTCCACACTGGGCACGCGTATTCAGCAGCAGAGTAGCAAAGCGCAAGGGAACATGTTTTCATTATATTTGGTTGTGATCCCCAGGTTGTGCCAGTCAGCTTTTGTACAATATTTTTTCTAGCACCCATTTTTTGCTTGATATCCAAGCAGTGCTTCTTGTAGGCCAGAGCACGGTCCAGGGTGACTCCCAGGTATTTGGGTGTGCTGCAATGCTCCAGTGGGATTCCTTCCCAGGTCATCCTCAGAGCTCGAGATGCTTGTCTTTTCTTGAGGTGAAAAGTACATGTCTGTGTTTTAGATGGATTAGCAATCAGCTGGCTTCCCTTGTAATAGGCAGTAAGAGCACCAAAAGCTTTGGAGGGCTTCTGTTCAACCATTTCAAAGCTCCCTCCTTGAGCAGTGATGGCACGATCATCAGCATAGATGAAACTTAGATGGATTAGAAATCAGCTGGTTTTCCCTGTAATAGGCAGTAAGAGCACCTCAAGCTTTGGAGAGCTTCTGTTCAACCATTTCAAAGCTCCCTGCTTGAGCGGTGATGGCATGATCATCAGCATAGATGAAACTTAGATGGATTAGGAATCAGCTGGTTTTCCCAGTAATAGGCAGTAAGCGCATCTAAAGCTTCGGAGAGCTTCTGTTCAGCCATTCCAAGCTCCCTGCTTGGGCGGTGATGGCATGATCGTCAGCATAGATGAAACTTAGATGGATTAGAAATCAGCTGGTTTCCCCAGTAATAGGCAGTAAGAGCATCTAAAGCTTCGGAGAGCTTCTGTTCAGCCATTTCAAAGCTCCCTGCTTGGGTGGTGATAGCACGATCGTCAGCATAGATGAAACTCTCTGTCCCTTCTGGCAGTGGCTGGTCATTTGTGTGAATGTTAAACGTGTACGGAGCAAGCACCCTCTCCTGAGGCAGGCTATTCTGTTTCCGCCATCTGCTTCTCTGGCCCTGGAACTCAACAAAAAAGCTCCTGTTTGGTAGCAGATTTCCTATGAAGCGGGTGAGGTGAAAGTCCTTTGTAATGTTATACATTTTTCTCAGGGGAAGGTGATGATTTACAGTGTCATTCCAATGATATCTCTGTTTGGAGATTTTAAAACTGTACTGGAAATGATTTTAAATAATGTCAGCCGTGTTGAGTCTTTGCATTCAATGATTGCCTATCCCCTTCCCCAAACCTACACACACAAAGTTTCCTTGTGTTCATTCCCTGTTTAATATTGCTGAAGTTCGTCTATGCCTCCCTTTTCGTTCTGCCATTGCATCCTCGGGTCAGCCCACCTTGCCTGCCTTGGTCAGTTGCTGTTGGTTTAATGCAACCAATACGGCCACAGGCGGAATGAATGAATGAATGAATGAATGGCGCCCTGCCTGCGTTGAGTCCCTCCCAGAAAGAAAGAGAGAGAGAGAGACACTTCTGGGGTCCCGGCCAGCAAGCCTCCCC
This sequence comes from Anolis sagrei ordinatus, assembly GCF_025583915.1. NCBI lineage: Eukaryota > Metazoa > Chordata > Lepidosauria > Squamata > Anolidae > Anolis > Anolis sagrei. The sequence continues at coordinate 5,924,440 of NW_026844589.1, read as the reverse complement.
CCTTTAAGCCTGGCCTCCCTTTGTGCTGTTTCCCAAACATTCTTTTCAATGGAAGTAGTGGGGAGAAGAGTGGTGTAAACCTATTCGGAGATGAATGTGCTGGCCTTGGTCTCCCCATTTCACTCCTTTGTATATTCAAGCTTAAATTAAAAGTTAGAGCCTCTCTCTCTCTCTCTGTTTCCTTTGCTATTATTCACGTTGCAGGATAGTGGTTGCAAAGTTTTAAAAAGTTTTAAAAGAACAGAACCAACCCAAAGTCAGAATTTGTATTACTTTAATAGATCTGTTCCCCGAACAAAAGTTTTCGTATTTCTGTAGTTTTGCTCTAGAATGCAAATTGCGAACCAAGGCTGACAAAACTTGGAAATCCAAAGACTTGGGCGGGCAGCTCCTTTTTTTGTGTGCGCAAATAATCAGCAAACTGTGAAATTTTGTGCGAACATTCTGTTGTCTTTGGTCTCTCCGTGCACAAGGGCCGATTGTGTTGGTTGCCTGGTGATTCCTTCTGCTCTTTGTGTTGTCGAAGGCTTTCATGGCCTGAATCACTGAGTTGCTGTGAGTTTTCCGGGCTGTATGGCCATGTTCCAGAAGCATTCTCTCCTGATGTTTCGCCCACATCTATGGCAGGCATCCTCAAACGTTTTCTGTGTGTGTGTGTGTGTGTGTCAGGAACGACTTGAGAAACTGCAAGTCGCTTCTGGTGTGAGAGAATTGGTCGTCTGCAAGGACATCATCCAGGGGACACCCTGATGTTTTGATGTTTTACCATCCTTGTGGGAGGCTTTTCTCATGTCCCCGCATGGGGAGCTGGAGCTGACAGAGGGAGCTCATCCATTCTCTCCCCAGATTCGAACCTCCGACCTGTCAGTCTTCAGTACTACTAGCACATGTGGTTGTTCCAGTGGCCCTTTCCAGAATAATGAATTTCTCAGCAATATGCCCTCAAAATGCACTTTATTATTGATTTAGGATTGATTGATTGATTTGCACGTCCTATCCTCTCCGAAAATTTCCATCCCAGTTATATCCTAGCTTGCACATGCCCAGCATTATTTTTTAAATTTAAATTTTACATTTGGCCCAGCCATAGGTTTTAAATGCTTGTTGTGTTACTGTACTGCTTATATTTTATTTTTGTTTATGAGATGTATTTTAACTGTTTTGTATTGTTTGTTTGCTACTGTTTTATTATTGATGTATTGTGGGCTCAGCCTCATGTAAGCCGCACCGAGTCCCTTGGGGAGATGGTAGCGGGGTATAAATAAATTATTATTATTATTATTATTATTATTATTAACCCATTTCACCGCTGGAGGCTCCCTCCTCATAGGTTGTGGGGTATATTAGAAACTAGACAAGGAAGCTTTATGGATCTGTGGAAGGACCAGCATGGGACAAGCACATGGACAATTTCAACAGAAAAGAGGAAACCATGAAAATGAACAAAATCTGGCTACCAGTATTTTAAAAATCTCTAAAATCAGGACAGTAAATAAAGAACAACACTCAGAAAACAGGGGAATCCCAGACAGGAAACAACCAGGGCCAGCTAATACCTCCCAACAAAGGATTCCCCCAGACAGGAAGCAGCCAGGCCTTGAAGCTGCAATGTTAATCAAGGTGATTATGTTATATGTCAGCCTGTGACTGTGTCTGATATTCATGATGGGAATGAGGTCGATGTTCCTGATGGTGGGTCTGTTGGCAATGGGGATGAGGGTTTGTCTGGGCCTGAGGTAAGCTCACGAGAGGCACGAGCTTTCTCAGGAAGATTCACAAGGTCACATTCCTGGGAGAGGCCCTTCACAGTCTTTCTCAGAGCAACTGTCTGAAGATGATTTGTCAGGTGCAGAGGTTAATGAGAGTCAAGTTAATGAGAGTGTAGATAGAAAGCAAGGCTTTTGTAAACAGAGACAGGGTGCTCAGGCGCAAATCAGTACGTTTACAGGAAAAGAAAGATAAGAAACCTTTATCTGGTGGTAAGATCGAGAAAAACACTTTCCTTTTGGTTTTTGGATCTGGAAAACCTTTATATTGATTCATGGAAAGGATTGCCTCAGTTGAGTCAAGCTGGAATTTCAGGATAGTCTTGCTTTGAAGTGGTCTTAGTTTCATGTACCAAGTTTTTGCCAAGCTCCTGATTTGTGTTTTGGATTTTTCCTGCTGCCTTGTTTCATGGATTCTTGTGCCCTATTTCATGGATTTTTATTCCAATGGACCTTATTTTGCCTTGAACCTAGTGGGCTATTCCTTGTTTTGGAACGTTACTGTTTTTGCTAATTTTACTGCTTTGCCTACAGATATTCTTCAATAAACTGCTTGCTGATTTTACCAAGCTAGTGTGGTGTTTAAGGTCAGAGGTGTATGACAGATTAAATGCAACATCCACACTTGCCTCCAACAGACAAGAGTTCTTTCCCCCACCCTGGACGTCCACAGATATATAAACTTCCCTTGCCCAGTTTCCAACAGACTTCACAACCTCTGAGGATGCCAGCCATAGATGTGGGCAAATTGTCAGGAGGGAATGCTTCTGGAACATGATCATGCAGCCAAGAAAACTCACAGCTACTCAGTGATTCCCCATGAAAGCCTTCGACAATAGTTTGTTTTTTAATAGACACCCATAAAAGCATGACGTCTCCCGTTAATTTTCGCCACATCTTTCCCACGTAATCCTACAGACTGATGTATTCTGTTTTCGCCAGGAGAGAATGCTTCTGAAACATGGCCACTCAACATGGAAAATTCAAAGCTCTGGCATTTGTGTACAGGAAGGAGGCCCTTGCAAAGTGGCTGCACGCAGGCCACTCCACCCCGGTGCCTCCTTTGAAACATGCTTTAGTCTCTCCAGCAAGGAGAGAGAGAAAGAGGAAACTGACCACCCGGCAGGAGCGGTGATTCCAAAGGTCGGAATACAAATAATATTTATTTCTTTATAAAGTGAATCAAACACTCTGTCCGAAAAAATATTTTAAAAGGGCCCTGCCCTGCAGGCTCACCCTTTGTGACGGATGGCTAGAAGGATTCGGGGAAGGGAAATAGGCAAGGAAAGGGATAGAAAGGGGAGAGAGGTCTGAAAGGCCCATCTGTTTCTCCAGATAGATCCTCCAAAGTGCAGAAGTCGCTCGGTCCATATTTTTTAAAAGCTGCCCATTGGAAGCGCAAAGGGATTCCAGCCCTTTCCCTCGGTGCCGCTCTGCTGTGGGTCCGTACCAGCTCCTTCTCCCTCTTTGGTTCACTTGCATGCCCTTTTCGCTTTGGGGCCCTTCTGCCAGGTTCAGAAGGGAGGCGGATCCTTTGGCTCAGACCCCAATCAGCGCACCATCGTCGTCGTCCTTGGGTCCCGGCCTTCATTCCCCAAGAGTGGCGTTGGCCCAGGTGGGAAAGGTGTCCAGGTGGAACATGGCCCGGCCCCAGCTGTTGATGGCTAGCGTGATGCAGAGCACACCAATAATGTTCATCACGATCCCTGTTTTCGCCTGGAGAAGGAGAAAGAGAAGAAGGAGGAGGAGGAAACATTCACATCTAGCTCCAGCAGACAAGAGTCCTTTGTCTCACCCTGGTCATTCCACAGATATATAAACCCTTTTTCCTAGTTCCAACAGACCTCACTACCTCTGAGGATGCTTGCCATAGATGCAGGCAAAACGTCAGGAGAGAATGCCTCTAGACCATGGCCATACAGCCCGAAAAAACCTACAACAACCCAGAAGGAAGAGCGTTTGACCCCAAGGAGGAGGAGGGGAAAAAAGAAAGATTGTTTGACCCCCAAGGAGAAGGAAGAGAAGAAGGAGGAGGAGTGTTTAACCCCAAGGAGAAGGAGAAAAAGAAGAAAAAACGTTTGACCCCAAGGAGAAGAAGACGACAAGAAGGAAATGAAGGAGAGGAGGAGGAGTGTTTGACCCCAAGGAGAAAAAGGAGGAGAGAAGGAAAAGGAGAAGAAGGAGTAGAGAACAAGGAGTGTTTGAGCCCAAGAAGAAGAAAAGGGGGAGAAAGGAGGAGAAAAAGAAGGTTTGACTCCAAGGAGAAGGAAGAGAATAAGGAGAAGGAGCCCAAGGAGGAGGAGAAGGAGGTGTGTCTGACTCCAAGGAGAAGGAGTGTTTGACTCAAAAGAGGAGAAGGAGGAGTGTTTGACTCCAAGGAAAAGAAAGAGAAGGAAAAGAAGGAATGTTTGACACCAAGGAGGAAAAATAGGAGAGAAGGGAAAGAGGAAGGAGAAGGAGTATTTGACCCCAAGGAGAAGAAGGAAAAGTGTTTCTCCAAGGGATGGACAAAGGTGAATGGGGAAAGGAGGAGAAAAGGAGTAACATTGCTTTAGAGGCAGCTGCGGAGGAGAGACAGGACACACAAGAAGGAGAAAGGAAAGGGGAAAGAAAAGGAGAGAGGATTTTGGCCCCATGGCGAAGGAGGAGGAGAAGGGAAGGAAAAAGAGAGAGGAGAAGAGGAGAAGAAGGAGAAGGAGAAAAAGAAGGAGGAGGAGGAAAAGAGGAGAAGGAGTATTTGATCCCAAGGAGAAGAGAAAGAGAAGAAGGGAAGGAAGGAGAGGAGTCTCATTTGCTGTTGTCTCAGCCCAGTTCTTAACAAGGCGTCAGTTGTAAGTCAGATGTTTGTAACTCTGGGACGGCTTGAATACGATTTTCAATATGTTTTCATTTCCCCTATTCAAAAAAGCCAGTGGTCGTGACTCAAAAAACAAAAAGGGTTGGGAATTGCAGAGTGTCGGGCTGCGCAGGGGGCCCGCCTTACCATGTCAGTGACGCGGAGGTGTCCGTAGGAGAAGACGATAGCGTTGGGCGGCGTGGCCACGGGGAGCATGAAGGCGAAGGAGGCGCTCAAAGTGCAAGGGATCATGATGTAGAGTGGGTTCACCCCAATGGACTGCGACTGGGTGGGGGGAAAGCGGACAGTCAGGCCTTGCATGAACATGTGAATGCTTCCCCCCTAAAATGCCCCCCTATTGACACCCAAGAGAGGAAGCCCACTGGATGCGACCTCACCAGGGACGCAAAGACGGGGAGGAAGAGGGTGGCGGTGGCCACGTTGCTGGTGCATTCGGTGAAGATGGCAATGAGGAGGGAGAGGATGATGGCGATGGCCCAAGGGGGGACACTCTGCAGCGGGGTCATCTGGCTCCCCAGCCACTTGGACAGGCCGGACACCTGGCAAAAAAAGAAAAAGGCAGAGGGTGAAGACAACCCCATGCATACAATGGACACAACGCTGAATCCTACTCGTGTGGTTGGGAAGTGGGCGCTGAAAGCATCCATGATAACAGCAGCAACAGCATTTTGTTTTTCCCAATGAGCTGGGTAGGAAAACCCAACTAAGAGCAAGGGATGGCTCCCAGGTTGGCGAAGATCCCAAGGAGCGCTCTCTAAATGCATTCGGCATGAGACCTCTTTGAAGCCTTGGTGTACCAGTTGGGCCCAGTTCAGCAGTGGAGACCCACACAGACCCATTGGGAAGGCCTGACTGGGAGGGAGAGGGGCACACAACCCTGACACTGCGCCTACCTCGCTCCCGTTGGCCAAAGCGAAGCCTCCTCCCAACAGCAGCACGATGCTCCAAGGCAGCTTCCGCTGGACCACCTTCCACTCCAGCAGTGGGGCCAGGGGTAGGGACTCCTTCAGGGCTGCAGAGAGGCCAAGACAGGGATCAGGGCAGGGACCCCCATGAAAAGCATCCGAGGAAGGGGAGCGTGAAGAAGAGCCCATGTTCCAGATACACCCTGGACAATCAGGCTGGACAACACATCTATAACCTTCACCACAACCCCAGTCTATGAGCTACTGACGACTGGCACTGCTCGTTCTTTTCTGCTGGCTTCCCGCTACACAGCAGTGATACCAACTTCCCCTGAGAAAATTTCCCACAAGAGCTACGTGCCTTGTAACCTTACTTTCCAGCTATCCTTCGTACAGCATGAAGTTTGCACTTGGAGGGAAACAGAATGAGGATGCTCATCTCTAACCTTCACAACATCAGTCAATGAGCTACTGATGACTGACACTGCTCGTTCTCTTCTACTGGCTTCCCACTAAACGGCAGTGATACCAACTTCCCCTGAGAAAATTTCCCACAAGAGTTACGTGCCTTGTAACCTTACTTTCCAGCTATCCTTCGTACAGCATGAAATTCGCACTTGGGGGGAAACTGAATGAGGACGCTGATCTCTAACCTTCACCACAATGCCAGTCGATGAGCTACTGACAACTGTCACTGCTCGTTTGCTTCTGCTGGCTTCCCGCTACACAGCAGTGATACCAACTTCCCGAGAAAATTTCCCACAAGAGCTACGTGCCTTGTAACCTTACTTTCCAGCTATCCTTCCTACAGCATGAAATTCACACGGGAGGAAACTGAATGAGGATGCTCATCTCTACCCTTCACCTAAACACCAGTCAATAAGCTACTGACGACTGACACTGCTCGTTCTCTTCTGCTGGCTTCCTGCTACACAGCAGTGATACTAACTGCCCCCAAGAAAATTCCCCGTGAGACCTACATGCCTTGTAACCTTACTTTCCAGATATCCCTCGTACAGCGTGATCTTTGCATTTGGAAGAAAATGGAATGAGGATGCTTATCTGTAACCTTCACCACAACGCCAGTTGATGAATTACTAACGACTGGCACTGCTCGTTCGCTTCTGCTGGCTCCCCACTACATGGCGGTGATACCAACTTCCCCTTTGAAAATTCCCTGCGAAAGCTACGTGTCTTATAAGCTTATTTTCCAGACATCCCTCATACATCGTGAACGTTGCACTTGGAGGGAAACAGAATGAGGACGCTAATCTTGAACCTTCACCACAACACCAGTTGAGGAACTACTGATGACTGGCACTGCTCGTTCACTTCTGCTGTCTTCCGACTACATGGCAGTGATACCAACTTCCCCCACGAAAATTCCCCGTGAACATGTCTTGTAACCTTACTTTCCGCATAACTCTTGTATATATGAAAAGCATCTAGGAGTCTTATTACATCACAAGCTGAGGATAAGTCAAGTATGTGATGATAACGGCAAAGTGTCTATATAACTACAGTCAAGCCAAAGCTTCTATTACTTTCCTCCATCTCAACACTAGTTGCAGCCTAGAATCGCATTGCTGCCGCACCATACTCTTGACTCATATTCAGCTTTAGTTCTACTAAGATGCCCAGATCCCTTTCATAGATATATTACTAATGTCAAGCCATATCCTATATTACTCCCCTCCTTCTAATACTGCATTGCCTTCTGGTGTGTGTTGACCATCACAAAGGCAAACTTGCCTTCTCCACCTTCTTCCAAGTCGAAGCTACTGTGGAAGCAGGGGCCGCAGCGAGGCCGGGTGGCCGGTATGATGAAGAGCAGCAGGGCCACGAAAATGGCCACGGTGGCGTCCGTCACGTACCTGCAAGAGTGAGTGACCAGTGAGGCCACATCCGCCAACATTCCCCCCCCTCAAGGGTAGGGGAAAGGTGCTCACTCAGCCTTCCCCTGTTGAGGCAATGGGGACGTCAGGTAGAAAATATGCCATATTAGATACGAATGCATTGCATGTACCTCCAGTGTGTGAAAAATACAGCTCTAATGCACATGTGTTCACAGCACAGTCCACTGAAGGGTGGAGATGTGATCCTGGAAGGGCAGCTGAGGCTCCTTCTTTGAACTGGACTATATGAGTCTACACTGCCAAATAATCTGGGATAAGCGGGCAATCCCTGGAGGGAGAAATGGGGGTGACTTGTTTGTGCACTTCCTCTTTGTCATGTGCTTGCTCTCAGCCATCTTAGATACTCTTATCCAGAGAGAAGGAGCAACCAAGGGAGACAAAAGGCGGGTATGAATGGGGAGCGGATTCAGGTTGAAGAATGCCTTATTAGATAGGAATGCATTGCATGTACCTCCGGTGTGTGGAAGAAATACAGTTCTACTGGCCATGTGTTCACAGCTCAGTCCGCTGAAGGGCTAAGAGTGGAGATATAATCCTAGAGGGACAGTTGAGTCATTTCCTGTGATCCCTAGACGGCGAAATGGGAGAAGCTTCTTTGTGCACTTCCTATTTGCCATGTGCTTGCTCTTTGCCTTCTTAGATACTTTGCCAGAGGCTGTAATATGAAATCTCTGCTAACTGTGACCAAGACTCTGTAGTGTTTTTCTGCATCAGATCTAACTGCTTGCCTTTGAGACAGCCCGTCCCACTGCACAGCTGGAGGAGGAGGCTGTGAGAGGAGGAACTCATGTGCCTACCCACCAAGGGTGTTTTGTGTCTTTTTCTCCCTCCTACCCCCATGATGAGGGAAAAGCACTCACTCCTTGTCCTTGTTGAAGAGGACGGTGGCCCATCCAGGGATGAAACCGGGCTCCCGGGTGAACCAGAGCAGGACTAGGAGGGCGAAGGCGGCCAGGACACTGCCCTCAGCGAAGGAGACCGGGCCCAGCTTGCGGTGCTCCTCCTTCAGCAGCCGGAGGGCGGCCCGCTCCGATGCCGTCTCCTGGGCCCCGCAGCCCCATGTTTTCCGGAAGCTGAAGAGGGATATACATTGGGAAAGATAGGCGCTTGTGATAGCCCAAGTTTGGGTTCCACCAGGAAACAACAGCCAGGCTACCTCTATGCAGAGACCCTCACTGATTGACTTTGCAGCTGCAAGGCATGCTAATCAAGCTTTCTAATTGCAACATCCACAGTCGCTTCAAACAAACAAGGGTTCTTTCTCCCACCCTGGATATTATTCCAGATATATATATATATATATACACACACACACCCTTTGCCTCATTTCCAACAGACCTCTGGGGATGCCTACCACAGATGTGGGCGAAACTTCAGGAGAGAATGCTATTGGAACATGGCCATACAGCCCAGAAAACTCACAGCATATATTAGTCCCAGGCCACGCTCTTTGTATTTCGGCAGATATTATTATTATTATTATTATTATTATTATTATTATTATTATTATTATTATTATTATTATGTCATGGCATATAGTAGTCCCAAGCTACACTCTTTGTACTTTGGCAGACAATAATAATAATAATAATAATAATAATAAATTGTTGTGGCATATAGTAGTTCCAGGCCATTGGAGCATGCAAGGAATCAGTGTGTGTGTGTGTGAATTGTAAAATAAGATGCATGAAGCTGATTAGTCAGGCAATGCCGGGGGGAATGGCTGAGCCTGGGACTGTTGATTACTGTTGCATTTTTGTTCAAGCTTGAGCTATGCAAGTGCAGAGGGAAGAAGAGAGAAACAAAGAGAGAGGCAGAGTTTGGAGTGTGCTCTTGCTTTATGAACTGCTGGACGAGTTTATCCACATGGACAAAGAAATACTATTTTAAATCTCTCATGAAAGGACATTTAGTGAGTTCATGCAACTGATCATATTGTACGTGTGTCGTTCTGAACTACAAAGAGTAAACTACTTGTTCTTTCCTGTTCACTTGCGTAACATATTTTCTTTCTCTGGCAAGGCGGCGTGTGGACTGATCAAACCTGAACTACATGTGGTTTGTTTTATATTATGCCACCCTCTTTGTACTTTGGCAGACGTCATTATTATTATTACTATTATTATTAGAAACACAATAAGAGGAGTACACAGCAAACAAGATCACTATGCTGGCTGATGTATTAGATCACAAGCCAGACACCTCCTAAGTGTCTAGGACTGTGTGATGTATTGATGATGATGATGATGATGATGATTATTATTAATAATAATAGTAATAACAAATTATTATTATTATTATTATTATTATTATTATTATTATTATTATTATTATATTGTTGTGGCATATAGTAGTCCCAGGCCACTCTCTTTGTACTTTGGTAGATACTATTATTTCTTGGTCAGAAAGGGATGTTCCACCCCACAGAAGCATGAAAAGTCCCTACACTTCTCCCTACTCTTTCCTGGATGTCCAGTCCTGGCCCCAAATGACCTCCTGGGGTGCAGAGCATGACCTCACAGCCGTCTCAGCCAATCGGCCATTCTCATTGGGAGGTGAATCAATGCTGCCTTGTTGGTGCTCATTGGCACCGGAGCATCTCCGTTGGGCCAAAGGGCAGCCGGCCAGCCCAGTCCCTTGGTCAGACACCCCCCCCCCCCTCCGCAGCAGGAGCTTGGCCCTCACTTGAATCCCATGAAGGAGATCTGGAGCCAGAGCCAGGCCAGCACCAGCATCAGGAGCATGTTGGGGAAGGCGAAGCCGAACCAGGAGGCAAAGTTCAAGACGTCTCCGTTCTCCGGGAACAACCTGTGCAGAAGGGCAAGGAGGAGGAAGGGGGGGGGGGAGCATAACAAGAAAAATAAGCCCACAGATATTATGAAGAATAACAGTGGTTATAACAAGGAGGAAGAGGAGGAGGAGGAGAAGGAAGAGAAGGAAGGGGAAAGAAGAGGAAAAATATGAAAGAAGGAGAAGGAAAAGGAAGGAAGAGGAGGAGGATAAGGAAGGAAGATATGAACAAGGAGAAGGAAGGGGGAAAGAGATAATTCGAAAAAAGGAGGAGGAGAAGGAAGGAAGATATGAACAAAGAAGAGGAGAAGGAAGGAAGCAGAGAAGGAGAAGGAAGAGGGAAGGAAGAGAGGAAAGGGGAGAAACGAAAAGAAGAAAACATTTGAAAGGAGAAGGAAGAGGAGAAGGAAGGAGGAGAAGGAAGATATGAACAAGGAGGAGAAGGAAGGAAGCAGAAAAGGAGAAGGAAGAGAAGGAAGGGGAGAAGGGGAAAAAGAAGAGAAAATTCAAAAGGAGAGGAAAGAAGAGAAGAAGGAAGGAGGAGAAGGAAGAGGAGAAGGGGAAAGGAAAAATCTGAAAGAAGGAGAAGGGAGAGGAGAAAGAGAAGGATGGAAGATATGAACAAGGAAAAGGAATAGGAAGAGAAGGAAGGGGAAAAGAAAAAGAGAAAATATCAAAAAAGGAGAAGGTAGGAGAAGGAAGATATGAACAAGGAAGAGGATAAAGAAGGAAGAAGAGAAGGAGAAGGAAGGAAGATGAAAGGAAGAGAGGAAAGGGGGAAGGAAAAGAAGAGAAAATTTGAAAGAAGGAGAAGGAAGAGGAAACGGGAGGAAGAAGAGAAGGAGAAGAAAGGAAGGGAGAAAGAAAGGAGAGGAGCAAATTCGAAAGAAGGAAAAGGAGGAGGAGAAGGAAGAAAGGTAGAAGATGAAGGAAAGAAGTTATGAAGGAGGAAGAGGAGAAGGAAGAGAAGGAAAAGAGAAGGAAGAAAA
>NW_026844589.1:5900403-5912691 GCF_025583915.1 Anolis sagrei ordinatus | reverse complement strand
AAGAGGGGAAGGAAGGAAGATATGAACAAAGAAGAGAAGAAGGAAGTTAGAAAAGAAGGAAGGAAGAGGGAAGGAAGAGAAGGAAGGAAGGAGAGAAGGAGAAAACAGGAGAAAATTGGAAGGAAGGATGAGGAGGAGGAGGAGGAAGAAATGTAGAAGATGCAGGAAGGAAAGAAGAGATGAAGGAAGGAAGAGGAGAAGGAAGGAGAGAAGATGTAGAAGAAGAAATAGTCGGGGACTAGCCACTGAGAGGGCCATGGGAAGCAGGAGAGCTGCCCCTGAGTGATGGGTCCACTCACTGGTTCATCTGCCCCTTCAGGACCAGGTTGGGCCCCGTCCCGGTCAAGGTGGCCGTCCCGCCAATGCTGGCTGCGTAGCAGATGCAGAGGGTCATCCCTTTGTTGGTGCGCTTCTTGGCCGCCTGCCTCTCGGGGTCCGAGGGCCCCTCTGGGAGGAAGCCGTTTCCTGCAGAAAAAGGAAGTCCGTGTTTGTGGGGGTCGGGGTGAGGGGAAACATTGCTTGTCCTCGGGTGACCTCCTGGACCCATATCCTGCTGGTACGAGGCAGCCATGTTATTGTTTTCCTTTGCGCTTGTTTTCTCGTGCCCATTTCGGGAAGGAATCCAGGAAACACATCTAATCAAGTGTGGAATAAACCAAAGTCTGCACAGGCTGTTTAAGATAAGACATATCTCGAGATAACGGAGGTGTGGGTTAAAGGTGCCCACGGACTGTAACGAGTAGGGATCGAGGCTTACCTTGCCCCGCCACAGAAGAGAAACCCGTGGCGGACTTCTCGTCCATCTCCAGCCCGACGACAGCAAGGGCTGCGTTGATGTGTCCCTCCTGCCTCTCCGGCTTGGCCTCGGCCCCGTTCATCTGGTCCAGGACAGCTTGGACGATGGGGACCATCATGGCGGTGGTGGCGGTGTTGCTGATCCACATGGAGAGGAAAGCCGTGACGCCCATGAAGCCCAGCATCAGCCTGCGGAGAGAGGCGGGGAGGTTGGGGATGAGAACCCGCACATGGGTCGCTTGCAAAGCCCAACGACCAAGCCTGGACTTACAAGGCAGGCTTCACCCCCACGATCAGCAGCACCCTCAATGCAATCCGCTTGTGCAGGTTCCAGTGCTCCACAGCTACCGCTACTATCAGTCCCCCGACAAAGAGCATGTTGGTGTCCTTCAGGTACTGCATGCACACCTGCAAAAGGCATGAGCCGCGAGGAGAGACTGGTCTTCAATACACTATTGCAAGATTACGATATGCCAACTATTGTGAGATTACAATACGCACACTTCCCTCACTAGCAAAGCCTCCCTACCTCCAGTGCCAGAGGTTAAATTATATTTTTTGGGTTTCATCCCTGGACTGCACAAGTCTCCAGTCCTCAATGAGTAAGGTAAAGGTTTTCTAATCATGTTCATCCCTGGGGGTTAGTGCCCACCTCCATTTCTAAGTCAAAGAGCCACCATTGTTCGTAGACACCTCTAAGGTCATTTGGCTACTGGCATGACTGCATGGAGTACTATTACCTTCCCGCTGGAGCGGTACCTATTGATTACTCACATTTGCATGTTTTCGAACTGCTAGGTTGGCAGGAGCTGGGGCTAACAGCAGGAACTGCTAGGTTGGCAGGAGCTGGGGCTAACAGCAGGAACTCATACAGCTCCCCAGATTTGAACCTGTGACCTTTCGGTCAACAAGTTCAGCAGCTCAGTGGTTTAACTCACAACAACACAATTATCATCATCATACATTATTATTATTATTATTATTATTATTTTATAATATAATATTGGTAAAAGGTTAAGGTTTTCCCCTGACATCAAGTCCAGTCGTGTCCGACTCTGGGGGTTGGTGCTCATCTCCATTTCTAAGCCAAAGAGCCAGTGTTGTTCGTAAACACCTCCAAGGTCATGTGGCCGGCATGACTGCATGGAGTACCATTACCTTCCCACCGGAGCGGTACTTATTGATCTACTCACATTTGCATGTTTTCGAACTGCTAGGTTGGCAGAAGCTGGGGCTATCAGGGGGAGCTCGCCTCAGTTTCAAACCAGCGACCTTTCGTTTGACAAGTTCAGCAGCTCAGCAGTTCAACCCACTGCGCCACCTCAACGAGTAGCTAGACTTAGATATACGGTTAGAGTGAGGGATTCTTTCCCCTACATGCTTTCTTTCCCCTACATTCTTTCCCCTGCTTGCTTCTCTCAGAAGGGGCTTTGTCGTTACTCTTCTTGCTTCCCACTATATCTTCCCCATTTGAAGGTATAGCAATGGAATCTCTGTGAAGGATGAAGTAAGTTACTCCTTAAAGGTCTTTTTATTGCCCTGGTTTGGGCATTTGGTGATTCTCCATTGCCCTCTCTCTGCCTTTGTCTTCCTTCCACTGAGGGCGCATTTTGCCTTTCTCCAGGCAAAATGTAGCTGCATGGATATTTTTGATATTTTGTCCTTTTTCCTTCCTTAGAAGATGAGCTTAGTAAGCTTTGTTGTTGTTTATTTGTTCATTTAACAACTTTGATTCCCAGCGAAGGGTTATGGGCCCAGACACGTGTGTGCTGAGCAAAAGGGAAAATACCTTTAGAGGATTGGTTGAAAAAGGAGGAGAGAAAGGTTCTCAAAGAGACCATGGGCCATCCAGTCCAACCCTCCTCTGCCAAGAAGCAGGAATATTGCATTCAAAGCACCCCTGACAGATGGCCATCCAGCCTCTGTTTAAAAGCTTCCAAAGAAGGAGCCTCCACCACACTCCGGGGCAGAGAGTTCCACTTCTGAACGGCTCTCACAGTCAGGAAGTTCTTCCTCATGTTTTCTGCATCTTTTCCTCAACGTTTTGATTTTTTTAAAAAAAAATTGGAGTATTTTTTTAACTTGACTATTGTTATTATATTATACTATTAGAGTCCAAAATGCCCAGAAGGGCTATGGACCCCTGCGCATGAGCATAGTGCCCTCTTCTCTCGCTAGCAAAGCCTCCCGCTTGAAGAGGATTTCGGTCTGCCTTGGAGAAAAAGCGTCTTACCTTCTTGGACTCCAGGATTCCCAGCATGGGGAAGAGGACCACGGGAAGGAGGGCTGTGGCCGCCAGCGGGATGGCTTCCGTGCACCAATAGATGGCCATCAGGATGATCACGTAGCCGCATCGGGATTCCTGGGGTCAAACATAAGTGTCTGTGTATGATATTGACCTTATTTACTGGGATCTAATCCTCATATTTTGGGGCCAAACGGCCTTGCCAAAATTGGAGTGCGCCTTAGATTTGAAACACGGACGCCAGTGGAAATACAGTATTTCCTCACTTATTGCGGTTCCATGACTTCCCGCAATAAGTGAAAAACCGCCATGTAGGGAGGCTATATTTATTTTAATATGTATACATTATTTTAGTAGTTATACGCTATTTTAAGTCTTTATAAACTTAAAGTAAAGTGAAGGAAAGGAAGGAAAGGCCCTTCAAGGCTGGAGGGAGGGAGGACTGAGGAGGGGAAGCGCCTCGGAGAGCGGCGGCGGCAAAAACCCACGAAACAGCCTCTGTTTATAGAATCCTAGAGTTGGAAGGGACCCCCAAAGGCCATCTAGTCCAACCCCATTCAGGCACCATCAAAACCCTCCCAACAGGCAGCCAGCATATGAAAGAGATGAAATACAGAGTGTGTATGATCAGTATATCAAAAAATCTTATAGTTGGATCAAAACCCTCTCGACAGATGGCCCTCCAGCCTCTGTTTATAGAATCCTAGAGTCAGAAGGGACTCTATAGTTGGATCAAAAGCATCCTGACAGATGACCATCCAGCCTTGAGTCAAAAGGGACCCCCAAAGGCCATCCAGTCCAATCCCATTCAGGCACCATCAAAACCCTCCCAACAGGTGGCCATCATTGGAAAGATATGATAGACAGTGTGTGTGTATGTATGTATATGTGTGTATATATTATATCATAGAATCTTATAGTTGGATCAAAAGCATCCTGACAGATGGCCATCCAGCCTAGAGTCAAAAGGGACCCCCAAAGGCCATCTAGTCCAATCCCATTCAGGCAAAATCAAAACCCTCCGAACAGGTGGCCATCATAGGAAAGATATGAGAGACTCTGTGTGTGTGTGTGTGTACACACATATGTATATCATAGAATCTTATAGTTGGATCAAAACCCTCCCGACAGATGGCCATCCAGCCTAGAGTCGGAAGTGACCCCCAAAGGCCATCCAGTCCAACCCCATTAATGCACCATCAAAACCCTCCCAACAGGTGGCCATCATAGGAAAGATATGATAGACAGTGGGTGTATTTGTGTGCGTGTGTGTGTGTATATATATATTTCATAGAATCTTATCATTGGATTTAAACCCTCCCGACAGATGGCCATCCAGCCTAGAGTCAAAAGGGATCCCAACCAGGAAGGTAATATAGAAATTCTATTATTATTATTATTATTATTATTATTATTATTATTATTATTATTATTATTATTATGGGAAGAGACCCCTAGAGAGGGCCATGCAGTCCAACCCCCTTTCTGCTAAAAATACTGCAATATATATTTTAAATTAATATTTTTTTGAAAACCGCGAAACAGCGAGTCTGCTAAAAGCGAACCGCGAAGTAGCGAGGGAACACTGTAATACCGAAAGTGTCCAAACTCGTACTGAAAGGAGGCTTCTTCAGGGCAGTTCAGCCAGATCGCTTTGCCAGCCCCGTCACTGGCAAGGAATGCCACTGGTCGAGAAGAGGATTAGTCCTTGGCATCTGCAAGCAAGCCAAGAACTGTGCAAGAAAGGCCCACAAATACACACCCAGGGCACAAACAGAGGGTGCGCCGCCGGGACGGATCTCTGCCAAACCACCACTCAAGAAGCCGTGGTTCACATTTCCCGGGCGAAAAGTTGCCCCAACTTGCCCTTTGGTGGAGTTGTTGCCGGGCAATTGCCCTGTGGGAAGAGCCATTAGTGGGGCCTGAAGTCATGTCTCCTTCGCCCCACTTGTTTGTACCCGCAAGGCTGTTTTGACTGCAACGGATGCAGCAGAGGAGGCTGAGGAAGAGCTCAATGGGGCTCAAAGGCTTGCGGCACCAACTTGAACCCAAAGCCAATGATTGATTGAGCGCTAGCATCCGGGTTTAGGGATTAACCTGATGCCAAAAGGTTAATCCCTAAGAAGAGAATATTTTTCCTTATTATTATTGCCATTGCACACCGCACAACGAAATGGAATGCCATTCCCAATACACATTGCCTATGTTGGATTACAAAAACACCCATCCTTCCACATTCTAATCACTAT
Organism: Anolis sagrei ordinatus; assembly: GCF_025583915.1. Lineage (NCBI taxonomy): Eukaryota > Metazoa > Chordata > Lepidosauria > Squamata > Anolidae > Anolis > Anolis sagrei. Next base: position 5,907,402 of record NW_026844589.1, on the reverse strand, counting down.
TGCACAATCCCGTCTATCTAAATAAAAATGTAATGTTCGTTTGTGGGATTAACATAACTCAAAAACCACTGAACGAATTGAAACCAAATTTGGACACAAGACACCTATCAGGCCAACAAGTGACCATTACTCATCAAAACACTGAAAAACACAGCAGAAGAGACTTTAAAAGCCAAAAAATAAAAAATTACATTACAACGCATGCACAAAACCACACATATATACATAAACACACATATACACAGATTGGGCCACAGCAACGCGTGGCAGGGGACGGCTCGTGCTATATAAGGGTGAAACCTTGAGAGTTCAATATAGAACTCAGTTCAGGGTGTGTTGTATGTAAGCTTGTTGAACCGGTGAATGTGCCTGATATTCATGTTGATGTTTATGATGGGAATGGGGATGATGGTCCTGGTGGTGGGCCTGGGTCTGTTGGCAGTGAGGATGAGGGTTTGCTTGGGCCTGAGTGAAGCTCTCGGAGGAGAGGTCCAAGCTGTCTCAAGAAGATTCATAAGGCCACATTCCTGGGAGAGGCCCTTCACAGCTTTTCTCAGAACAACAGTCTGAAGATGATTTGTCAGGTGGAGAAGTTAATGAGAGAGAAGATAGTGAAAGCCTGGAAGAAAGCAAAGTTTTAGTAAACAGAGACAAAATTTTCAGAGACGGAGACGATAAGTTCGTCTATAGCAAACCTTTATCTGGTGGGAAGGTCGGGAGAAATGCTTTCCTTTCCATTTTGGGATCTGAAAAAGCTTTATAAGGATTCATGGGAGAGAGTTGCCTCAGTCGGGTCAACATTGTTATTTTATCACGGTCTTGCTTTCAAAAGCTCTTAGTTTATGTACCAAGTTTTTGCCAAGCTTAAGATTTGTCTATGAGATTTTCCTGCTATCTTGTTTTATAGCTTCAGGTGCCTCGTTTCATGGATTTTTATGTACTCATGGATCTTGGTTTCCCCTGAAGCTTATGGGCTATTTTCTATATTGGACCTTTACTATTTTTGCTATTGTTAACTGCTTTGCCTACATATCTTCTTCAATAAACTGCTTGCTGGTTTTACCAAGCCGGTGTGGTGTCTAAGGTCAGAGGTTACTGCCCACTGAACCCCACCGATGATGCATCTAGAGCAAACTTGCCCAACATAACAAACTTTAAGTACTAATGGAGTTTTAGGGGGTTCACCTGGCACTATGTGAATTGTTCACCCACAACCTTATCATTTTGTACAATTTCGAAAATGACCTTTTCAAAGATCCTGGGCAATGCTCTAAAAAGTGTAAAAGTGGCTCTACAAATGTGTAAACCCTTAACAAGGACATTGGTCAGGAAGGGGGGGGGGGTTCATTACTCATCAACCTCCCCATAAGCTATGGAGCATAGATGAGTGTTTAGGGGAGGGGGCTGTTCTAACTTCAATGAGGGGGGGGGGAGTTCCAGAGAGAAGGTGCAACCACTGAGAAGGCCTGTTCAGCCTGTGATTGTGTCTGATGCTCATGATGGGAATGATACTCATGAAGTTCATGTTGGGAGTGATGTTCATGTTGATGTGCGTAATGGGAATGGGAATGATGTTCCTGATGATGGGCCTGGGGATGAGGGTTTGCCTAGGTTGGAGTTAAGTTCAGAAGAGAGGCCTGAGAAAGGCCACATTCCTGAGAAAGACCTTTCACCACTTTTCTCAGAGCAACAACCTGAAAATATGCTGAGATTGCTGTACCAGGTACAGAAGGAAAGATCAGTGAAACCTTGGACAGAAAGCAAAATTTTAGCAAACAGAGGCAGAACTTTCAGAATCTCAGCCGTTCTGCTCATTTACAGCAAACAGTTATCTAGTGGGAAAGTGCATTCTGTGAGTGTTGGAAAGGGTTTATAATGATTCATGGGAGACTAGTGTCTCAGTCAAGTCAACTTTGTTTATTCGTGCCAGTTTTGTTTTCAAGTGCTCTATGTTTAATGTATCAAGTTGTTGCCAAGTTTTGGGATTTTTGCCTGAGGGTTCCCGCTGTTTTGCTGCATAGTTTCGGGTTTTGGAAAGGATTTATAATGATTCATGGGAGACTAGTGTCTCAATCGAGTCAATGTTGTTAATTCATGCTGGGTTCGTTTTCAAGTGCTCTATGTTTCATGTATCAAGTTGTTACCAAGTTTTGGGATTTTTGCCTGAGGGTTCCTGCTGTTTTGCTGCATGGTTTCGGGTTTTGGAAAGGATTTATAATGATTCATGGGAGACTAGTGTCTCAATCGAGTCAATGTTGTTAATTCATGCTGGGTTCGTTTTCAAGTGCTCTGTGTTTCATGTATCACGTTGTTGCCAAGTTTAAGTTTTTGCTCAAGAGTTCCTGTTGTTTTCCTTCATGGTTTCAAGTTCCTGGCTTCATGGATTTATATGTATTAACTAGCTGTACCCACCAAGCGTTGCTGTGGCCAACCTTCCCTCCCTCTTTCTCTTCTTTCTCTTCTTCCTTTTTTCCTTCCCTTCTCTCCTTCCTTCCTTCTCTTCCTCTCCCTCTTTTCTTTCCTCTTTCTCCCCTTTCTCCCTTCTCTAACTATTCTTGGACTGCAACTCCCATCAGTCCTCCTGATCAATCTATCTACCTACCTACCTATCTCTATCTAATCTGTCTACCTTATCTATCTGGTGGATTGCTGGGAGTTGCAGTCCAGGAATAGGAAATTGGAAATAGGCAGGGATTGGGATGCTCTCAAAGAAATCCAAGGAGAAGAAAGCTTGCAGATTGGAAGCAGTGCATTTGGATCTTTCTCCTCTCCTAAAAGGCCCAGTCTAGAGGATGCTGGGAGTTGTAGTCTGAAAGAGAGTGTGGATATGCTATTGTGTGTGTTGTTTGCCAGGGGGAGTAATTTTTGCACATGCATGTAGCGTCTTTTTGCTTTTTTTTGGCTTTTAAGTCCCTTCTGCTGTGTTTTTCAGTGTTTTATGAGTGATGGTCACTCGTTGGCCTGAGAGGTGTCTTGTGTCCAAATCTGGTGTCAATTCGCCCAGTGGTTTTTGAGTTATGTTAATCCCACAAGTGAACATTACATTTTTATTTATATAGATGGACCTGATTTCCTTTTAAAGTTTATGAATTATCTTGAATTTTGGACTTCTATTCTACTATATTTTTATTGCTTTGCCTACATATATTCTACAATAAACTGCTTGCTGGTTTTACCAAGCTGGTGTGGTGTTCCACGTCAGAGATGTCCCTGCTCTGGAGTACGACGTCACCAGCCTGTTGGAACTCAGCTTGTTATTGTGTTTCAGGATCAGGGTGCTTTGAATGTAGGGAGCGATGTCAATGAGTTGCAAGATAGCAATAGTTTGGTCAAGGATATTGATACAGAGAATGACCAGGAGATCCCTGATCCTCAGTTTCCCATGAGAATGTCCCTGAGGGGTGTGGGAATGATGTTGCGCTCCCTGAATTGCTACCCGAGAGTTCCCATGATAGGGAACATGAAAACAGCTCGGCACGTGGCCCAGCTGCAGAAGTTAATGAGCAAATAGATAGACCAGAGATCAGTCAAAACAGAAGAGCCGAACAGTGACTTCGGCGTACTGCCAGGCTCCAAGATAAAAAGATAAGAAATTCTCGGCTAAAGCGATACCAATTTCTGAGAGTTAGAGACATAGCTAACGAGGAGATAAAAGTCCCAAGTACAGGATATGTAATCAGATGGAGCATAGTTTGGAATCAAGTCAAGATCTCGTCCATGTTTCATGGAAGCTTTGCTTGGGAAATTCATGTTTTAAGTGCCTTTGTTTCATAGTTTTGATTCTTGGATTCTGTGCTTTTATATTCATGCCTTGGATTCGTGTTTCCTGATTTCTTGCATTTGGGAAGTTTCGACTTTGTTTTTATGGACTATTACCCTGGACTACCTTGTTCCTGCTTATCTTCCTATCTAATTGGATTTACCTATTTCTTTAAAGTGCTTTTTTACTTTACTGCTTTTTAATTATCTTCAATAAAATGATTGTTTCCCTATCCAACGGTGTGGTGTTGAAAGTCAGAGGGCTTTTCCTGTCCTAGAGTACAACACAGCCATTGGTTCCTTAAAAGTCTCGGAGATGAATGCAATCTCTGCTGGGCACTCTTCACCCACAAACTTAAAACTAGCCACCCGCTCCACTCGATCTCCATTGATAATTGTAACCCATAATTCTCTGGGCAGGAGTGGTAATTGTTGGTTCCTTAACAGTCTCAGATCACAATACAGCGATCTCTTCACTAACGTCACCACCTTATGAATGCTGCCGCCGTAGGACAACTCTATATGAACAATAGAGCACCTACTATCTGAATAATGGTGGGATTTATTTTGTCATTTGGGAGTTGTAGTTGCTGGGATTTATAGTTCACCTACAATCAAAGACCATTCTGAACTCCACCAACAATGGAATTGAATCAAACTTGGCACACAGTTCTCCCATGACCAACAGAAAACACTAGAAGGGTTTGGTGGGCATTGACCTTGAGTTTGGGAGTTGTAATTCACCTACATCCAGACAACACTGTGGACTCAAACAATGGTGGATCTGGACCAAACTTGGCACAAATACTCAATATGCCCAAATGTGAACACTGGCGGAGTTTGGGGAAAACAGACCTTGACATTTGGGAGTTGTAGTTGCTAGGATTTATAGTTCACCTACAATCAAATAGTATTCTGAACCCTACCAATGTTAGAATTGGGACAAACTTCCCACACAGAACCCCCATAACCAACACAAAATACTGTGTTTCCTGGTGGACTTTGGTGAGAAAGGGTGAGAAACTCTGCTATATAGGATCCTCCCTTCCCAAAGGTCTCGCCCCCGCCCCATTTGGTTCTATGTGATACAACTAAAGCCCTCCCGACAGATGGCCATCCAACCTCATAGATATTATTTAGCAGGTGTATAGAAAAGTCAGGCTATGGAGTCACAGGATCCTAGAGTTGGAAGGGTCTCCCCAAAGGCCATCTAGTCCATCCCCCTTCTGCCAGGCAGGAAGGCACCCTCCAATCCTTCCCGACAGATAGCCACCCAGCTAAAGACAGATGGCCATAAATATGATAGATAGGTGTGTGAGAGAGAGAGAGACGATAGATGACCCCAAGGGCCAGCCAGTCCTAACCATTCAGGCACCATCAAAGCCCTCCCAACAGATGACCATCATATGAAAGATATGATATACAATGTGTGTGTGCAATGTGTGTGTGTGTCTGTGTATGATCACAGAATCTTGTAGTTGGATCACAACCCATCCCGACAGATGGCCATCCAGCCTCTGTTTATAGAATTCTAGAGTTGGAAGGGACTCCAAGGGCCATCKAGTCCAACCCCATTCAGGCACCATCAAAGCCCTCTCAAAAGATGACCAGCATATGAAAGATGAAATACAGTGTGTGTGTGTGTGTGTGTGTGTGTGTGTGTGTGCGTGTATCAGTGTATCAAAAAAATATTATAGTTGGATCAAAACCCTCCCGASAGATGGCCATCCAGCCTAGAGTTGGAAGGGACCCCCAAAGGCCATCCAGTCCAACCCCATTCAGGTACCATCAAAACCCTCCCAACAGGTGGCCATCATAGGAAAGATATGGGAGACAGTGAGTGTGTGTGTGTGTGTGCATGTATGTGTGTGTGTATATGTATATGTGTGTGTGTATATGTATGTATGTGTGTGTGTGTGTGTGTGTGTGTGTGTGTATATATATATATATATATATATATAATAGAATCTTATAGTTGGATCAAAACCCTCCCGACAGATGGCCATCCAGCCTAGAGTTGGAAGGGACCCCCAAAGGCCACCCAGTCCAACCCAATTCAGGCACCATCAAACCCTCCCAACAGGTGGCCATCATAGGAAAGATATGATAGGCAGCGAGTGTGTGTGTGTGTGTATATATTCATAGAATTTTATAGTTGGATCAAATCCCTCCCGACAGATGGCCATCCAGCTTACAGTTGGACGGGACCCCCAAAGACCATTTAGTCCAACCACCCTTCTCCCAAGCAGAAAGATAATATAGAAATTCTATTGTTATTATTATGTGAAGAGACCCCTAGAGAGGGCCTTGCAGGTGGCACAATCTGATCCCTCCCGACAGATGGCCAACCAGCCTAGAGTCGGATGGGACCCCCAAAGGCCATTAAGTCCAACCCTTCTCCCAAGCAGGAAGAGAATATAGAAATTCTACTGTTATTATTATGGGTAAAGACCCCTAGAGAGGGCCATGCAGGTGGCACAATCTGATCCCTCCCGACAGATGGCCACCCAGCCAAAGACAGAGGGCTATAGATAAGATAGAGCTCTCTCTATATATATTATGTGTGTGTCATAGAATGCTAGAGACCCCCTAACCCTCCCAGGCGAGGAAGGGCACCATCCAAGCCCTCCCTGCAGATGGCCATCCTGATTTTCCTACCAGTCCAGGCAGCAGCAGCGGGAGCGGGAGGAAGGCCAGTGGGGCGCCCAGCAGGGTCAGCAGAGCGCGGTGGCGGAGCAGCGCCGCCACAAAAGGGGGCGCCATTGCAGGAGAAGGAGCAGAAGAGAGCGGCAAGAGCAGAGAGGGAGAGAGAGATAGAAAGAGAGAGAGATGGAAGGAAAGAGCAGAGGGCGAAGGCTTTTAAACCGCGCGCCCCTAGGCCACGCCCCCAGGCCCGCCCCCTTCCCGAGGCCACGCCCTCGCCCGCCCTGCGCTGCCTCCTCGGCCCAACAGAGGGCCACCTTTCCCATGACTGGGATCTGGCATTATTGTGATTGTTAACCTCATTCATTTTGCATAGACTTATTTTGCATTGTTGTTGTTGTTCATTCGTTCAGTCGTCTCCGACTCTTCGTGACCTCATGGACCAGCCCACGCCAGAGCTCCCTGTCGGCCGTTACCACCCCCAGCTCCCTCAAGGTCAGTCCAGTCACTTCAAACCCAGAATTATGCATAGAATTATGGAAAACATAGACCCCTGTCTGATCCCACAGCAAGCTGGCTTCAGAAAAGGCAAAAGCT
>NW_026844589.1:5857324-5895172 GCF_025583915.1 Anolis sagrei ordinatus | reverse complement strand
ATTATTATTATTATTATTATTATTATTATTATTATTATTATTATTATTATTATTATTATTATTATTATCTGTTCTGGGCTTAGAGGGGAGTGGCTCCGCCCACTGGCAGGGGATTGGCTGCCACACAAGGGCTTCTGTGACGTCACGGGAGGGGCGGGGCATCGCGGGGACCGAGGCGCCCCCTTTTGGCCAAAGAAAGACAAAGCGCCGCCCCGAAAAAGGTGAGTTTCCCCGGCGTTCAAAGCTTAGCTGCGCAGGGTAGTCCTCTGCCGCCGCCCAGTGGCCTCCCGCCGGTACTGCAACGGCGAAGGCAGAGGAGGATTCCTCCCAAAACAGGAATTATTGGGGAAATCCGAACCACCGGTTTCGTTTCTTTCTGGCAGCAGAGCCTGGAGGGTCGGAAATGAAAGCGAAAGGCGGAGGAGCCCCGCCAAAGTCAGCCATGGAAGGGAAGGAGGAGGAAGGAGGGGAAGAAGGGGCGACGCGGGCCTGCAAAAACTGGTAAAGAGTTGGCCATCTGTCGGGAGGGATCGAATGGTGCCTTCCTTTATGGGGCTGGACTGGATGCCCTTCAGGGGTGTCTTGGTTATTCATTTATTGTTATATATAATAATACAAATATGATTTCTTTATGTATTATTATTTAAATTCTAGTATGATATGTCTCTATAATCAGAGGCTGGGTGGCCATCTGTCGGGAGGGATCGAATGGTGCCTTAATTTATTGGGATGGCCTTCAGGGGTGCCTTGGTTATTCATTTATTATTATACATAATAATATAAATGTGATTTATTTATGCTTTATTATTTAAATTCCAACATCCTATAGCTTTATAATCATAGGCTGGGTGGCCATCTGTCTGGGGGGATCGAATGGTGCCTTAATTTATTGGGTTGGACTGGATGGCCTTCAGGGGTGCCTTGGTTACTCTATTATTATATATAGTAATATAAATATGATTTATTTATGTATTATTTAAACTCCAGCTTGCTATGGCTTTATAATCAGAGGCTGTGTGGCCATGTGTCGGGAGGCATCGAATGGTGCCCTCCTTTATGGTGCTGGACTGGATGCCCTTCAGGGGTGCCTTGGCTATTCATTTATTATTATTATTATTATTATTATTATTATTATTATATATAATAATATATGATTTATTTGTGTATTATTTTTTAAACTCCAACATCTTATGGTTTTATAATCAGAGGCTGGGTGTCCATCTGTCTGGGGGGATCGAATGGTGCCTTTATGGAGCTGGTATGGATGGCCTTCAAGGGTGCTTTGGTTATTCATTTATTATTATATATAATAATATAAATATGATTTATTTATGTCTTGTTATTTAAACTCCAGCTTGCTATGGCTTCATAATCAGAGGCTGGGTGGCCATCTGTCTGGGGGGACTGGATGAACTGGATGGCCTTTAGGGGTGCCTTGGTTATTCATTTATTATTATATTTACTAGCTGTGCCCTGCCACGCGTTGCTGTGGCCTATAGTAAAACTTATCAAAGTTGAGGTAGATATCTGGACTATTATGAAAGAGAGGTCCCTACCTATTCCTTCCCCCTTTTCCTCCCCCTTTCTCTCCTTTCTTCCTTCTCTACCTCTTTCTTTCTTTCCTTCTTTCACTACTTGGTTTCATCCTTCTCTCTTTCCTTCATTCCCTCCCCCTTTCTTCCTTTGCCTTTCTTCCCTCCCTGTTTGCTTCCTTCTTTCTCTTTTTATTTCCTTTTATTTCACCACCATCATAACAATAACAATAATGCAATGCATTGCCTCTGGGACCTGACACCTCTCCCATTCCCCCTAAAAGGGTCTCAGAGGAAGAATCATAGCATCATCATAATCATAGAAATAACAACCTTTACCCGCCACGCGTTGCTGTGGCCAACCTTCCCTCTTTCTCTCCTTCTTCCTCCCTCCTTCCTTCCTTCCCTCCCATCTTTCCTTCTCCTCTTCCTTCTCTATCTCTTTCCTTCCTTCCCTTTTTCTTTCTCTTCTGGTCTCTTTTCTTCCTTCTCTCTTTCCTTCTTTCCTTCCCTCCCTCTTTCTCTACATCTTTCCCCTTCCTTCACTCCCTCTTTCCTTCCTTCCCTTTTTTCTTTCCTTCTCTCCTTCCTTCCTTCCCCCTTTTTCTTTCTCTTTGCTGTCTCTTTTCTTCCTTCTCTCTTTCCTTCTTTCCTTCCCTCCCTCTTTCTCTACATCTTCCCCCTTCCTTCACTCCCTCTTTCCTTCCTTCATTCTTTCCTTCTCTCCTTCCTTCCTTCCCCCTTTTTCTTTCTCTTCTGGTCTCTTTTCTTCCTTCTCTCTTTCCTTCTTTCCTTCCCTCCCTCTTTCTCTACATCTTCGCCCTTCCTTCACTCCCTCTTTCCTTCCTTCATTCCCTTTTTTCTTTCCTTCTCTCCTTCCTTCCCCCTTTTTCTTTCCCGCCCTCTGTCTCTAATTTCTTCCTTCTCTACCTCTTTCCTTCTTTCCCCCTTTTTCTTTCTTTTCTGCTGTCTCTCTTTCCTTTCCTTCCATCTTTCCTTTTCTTTCCTTTTCTTCTTCCTTCTTTCTCTAACTTTCCTTCCTTCCCCCTTTTTCTTTACCTCCCTTTCTCTTTCTTCCTTCTTTCCTTCCTTCCTGTCTTTCCTGGATTTTGACAGGGCGGGAAGGGGCGGGGTGGGGTTTGGAGGTGGCGTGAAGTAAAAGGAGGTAAGATTGGGGCAGGAGAGTGATAGAGCGTGGGGTTGTGTGCGTATGTGCGGCGGCGGGGGAAGTGATGGAGCGTGGGGTTGCGTTTGTGTGTGCGGCGGCAGGGGGAGTGGGGTTGCATGTGTGTGTGCGGCGGTGGGGGGAGTGATGGAGCGTGGGGTTGTGTGTGTGTGCGGCAGCAGGGGGAGTGGGGTTGCGTGTGTGTATTGGCCCGAAGGCTGTGTGCGGGCGCCAGGGAACTTGCGGCTCGGCGCCAATGCACATGCTCAGTTGTTTTGCCGTTTTGTGAGTGTTTTGTTGTGTTGTTTTTCATTTTGAGTAGATATGTTTGTACCTTGTGGGTTGTGTTATGGGCATGGGAATTTTGGTTAAGTTTCGTTGGGGGGGTTTTGAGTTTTGTTTCCTCGTTGGATGCCCCTAACAAATTATATATATATATATATATATATATATATGTATATAAATGCTCTGTGCATAATGAGTACCTTAAAAACAAAAGAACCAATGAACAAAATCACACCAAATTTGGCAACAAAACGTCTCACAACACAAGGAGTGACCATCACTCAAAATTATGATTTTGTCATTTGGGAGTTGTAGTTACTGGGATTTATAGTTCACCTATAATCAAAGAGCATTCTGAACTCCACCAACGATGTAGTTGAGCCAGTCTTCCCACACAGAACTCCCATGACCAACAGAAAAAACCTGGAAGGGTTTGATGGGCATTGACCTTGAGTTTAGGAGTTGTAGTTCACCTATATTCATAGAGCACTCTAAACTCAAACAAGAATGGATCTGGACCAAACTTGGCATGGATACTCAATATGCCCAAATGTAAACACTGATGGAGTTTGGGGGAAATAGACCTTGACATTTGGGAGTTGTCGTTGCTGGGATTTATAGTTCACCTACAATCAAAGAGCATTCTGAACCCTACCAACGATGGAATTGAACCAAACTTGGCACACAGAACTCCCATGACCAACAGAAAATACAGGAAGGGTTTGGTGGGCATTGACGTTTTGGAGTTGTAGTTCACTACATCCAGAGCACTGTGGACTCAAACAATGATGGATCTGGACCAAACTTGGCCCGAATACTCAATATGCCCAATTGTGAACACTGGTGGAGTTTGGAGAAAATAGACCTTGACATTTGGGAGTTGTAGTTGCTAGAATTTATAGTTCACCTACAATCAAGAGAGCATTCTGAACCCCACCAATGACAGAATTGGGCCAAACCTCCCACACAGAACCCCCATGTGGGCCACAGCAACGCATGGCAGGGGATGGCTAGTGTAATAATACAAATATGATTTATTTATGTATTATTATTTAAACTCCAGTATGATATGCCTCTATAATCAGAGGCTGGGTGGCCATCTGTCAGGAGGGATCAAACGGTGCCCTCCTTTATGGGGCTGGACTGTATGGCCTTCAGGGGTGCCATGGTTATTCATTTATTATTATATATAATAATACAAATATGACATATTTATGTATTATTTAAACTCCAGCACGCTATGGCTTTATAATCTAATAATAGCAATAATAATGTGATATCAATAATTCCATCTCCCTACTTGACCGAAAGGGGTTGGACTGGGTGGCCTTTGGAAGTCCCAAGTCTATGTTGTTGTTGTTGATGATGATGATGATGATGTAATGACCATAATTCCCTCTCTCTCTCTGACCCCCAGCGGCCGGGCGGTGTCGGCCCCCAACCTGGCCCTGCACGAGGCCCACTGCCTGCGCTTCCTGTCCGTCTGCCCCGAGTGCGAGGAGACGGTGGCCCTGAGAGACATGGAGGGCCACTTGGCCGCGGCCCACAGCCAGGCAAGGGCCAATAGGATTGGGAGGGGGGCGGGGCTTGGCACCGGGAATCCCCAGTGGGAAGGGGTTTTGGGGTCTCCTTCTGTTGACATCTGCCCTTTTTCCAGGTCCGATGCCCTCTCTGCCATCAGGCCATGCAGCAGTTCCGGATGGAGCACCATCAGGTGAGGAGGGGGTCATCATCATAATAATACATAGTTATGCCATAAGATAAGGCACCATCCAATCCCTCCCAACAGAAAGACGAATGGTCATAGATATGATTAATATATAGATAGATAGATAGGAGGGGGTCATAATAATAATTGTGCCATAAGTGAAGGCACCATCCAATCCCTCCCAACAGATAGCCATCCAGCCAAAGACGAATGGTCATAGATATGATTAATATATATATATAGGGGGGGGGGTAATAATAATAGTGCCATAAGGGAAGGCATCATCCAATCCCTCCCAACAGATAGCCATCCAGCCAAAGACGAATGGTCATAGATATGATTAATATATATATATAGGAGGGGGTCATAATAATAATTGTGCCATAAGTGAAGGCACCATCCAATCCCTCCCAACAGATAGCCATCCAGCCAAAGACGAATGGTCATAGATATGATTAATATATATATATAGAGGGGGGTCATAATAATAATAGTGCCATAAGGGAAGGCATCATCCAATCCCTCCCGACAGATAGCCATCCAGCCAAAGACGAATGGTCATAGATATGATTAATATATATAGATAGGAGGGGGTCATAATAATAATTGTGCCATAAGTGAAGGCACCATCCAATCCCTCCCGACAGATAGCCATCCAGCCAAAGACGAATGGTCATAGATATGATTAATATATATAGATAGGAGGGGGTCATAATAATAATTGTGCCATAAGTGAAGGCACCATCCAATCCCTCCCGACAGATAGCCATCCAGCCAAAGACGAATGGTCATAGATATGATTAATATATATAGATAGGAGGGGGTCATAATAATAATTGTGCCATAAGTGAAGGCACCATCCAATCCCTCCCGACAGATAGCCATCCAGCCAAAGACGAATTTTTAGACTTCCATTACTACCAGTTTCATTTGTTAGCTTTTGAGACTTCTGCAATCCTGTATGGTCATAGATATGATTAATATATATATAGAGGGGGGGGGGGATAATAATAATAGATTCATAAGGGAAGGCATCATCTGATTCCTCCCAACAGATGGCCATCCAGCCAAAGATGAATGGTCATAAATATCATATATATATATACACACACACATATATATACACATACACATACATATATATATAGAGAGAGAGAGAGTAGGGGGCATAATAATAGATTCATAAGGGAAGGCATCATCTGATTCCTCCCAACAGATGGCCATCCAGCCAAAGATGAATGGTCATAAATATCATATATATATATACACACACACATATATATACACATACACATACATATATATATATAGAGAGAGAGAGAGTAGGGGGCATAATAATAGATTCATAAGGGAAGGCATCATCTGATTCCTCCCAACAGATGGCCATCCAGCCAAAGATGAATGGTCATAGATATCATTCAGAGATATATATATATATATATATATAGAGAGAGAGAGAGAGAGAGAGAGGAGGGTGTCATAATAATAATAATAATAATAATAATAATAATAATAATAATAATAATTGTGCCCTAGAGGAAGGCACCATCCGATCCCTCCCAACAGATGGCCATCCAGCCAAAGACAAATGGTCATAGGATTAATATATATATAGAGAGAGGGGGGTCATAATAATAATAATAATAATAATAATAATAATAGTGCCCTAAGGGAAGGCACCATCTGATTCCTCCCAACAGATGGCCATCCAAATAAGACAGTCATAGATATGATTTATATATATATATATATATATATAGAGAGAGAGAGAGAGAGAGAGGAGGCAATAATAATAATAATAATAACAACAACAATTCTAGAGCTGGAAGGGACCCCAAAGGCCATCCAGTCCAACCCCCTTACTCCATAAGGGAAAACACCATCCAATCCCTCTTAACAGATGGCCATCGAACCTCTTAATAATAATAATAATAATAATAATAATAATTTAATTCTAGACCTGGAAGGGACCCGAAAGACCATCCAGTCCAAGCCCCTTACTCCATAAGGGAAACTGCCATCCAATCCCTCCCAACAGATGGCCATCCAACCTCATCATAATAATAATAATTTAATTCTAAAGCTGGAAGGGACCCTAAAGACCATCCAGTCCAACCTCATTCTGCCATATAACCCCAAACTCATCCAGCCTCAATAATAGTAATAGAATCCTAGAGTGGAAGGAGACCCCAAGGGCCATCAAGTCTGTGTTTATTTAATAACAACAGCAACAACAACAGAATCCTAGAGTTGAAAGGGACCCCAGAGGCCATCCGGTCCTACCCCATTCTGCCAGGAAGAAGGACCCCATGTGATCCCTCCCGCCAGATAGCCACCCAGCCTCATAATAATAATACTGTCCCCCTCTCCCCTTGTTTTCCCCTCAGGCGGAGCAGTGCATGGAGCGCCCGTCCACCTGCGCTTTCTGCAACCTGGGGCTGCCCTTCCGCCGGCTGGAGGCGCACCAGGAGGCCTGTGGCAGCCGCACCGAGCGCTGCTGGGACTGCGGGCAATACGTTCTGCTGCGGGCCCTGGACGGTCACGGCTGGGAATGCCCTGGCAGCGGTGGACAGAGAGCAGGTGAGAGGAGCATGGCCGGTCACTCCGGACAATGACCCTTCCTTGTGTCCCTTATGCCAACGCCACTCTTTCTCCTTTCCACAGAAGCCAAGACGGTCCTCTGCCCGCAGTGCCATCACCGGATCCCCAAGGAAGAACACCTCCAACACCTGGTAGGAAGGAAAGAAGGAATGGGATGGTCCTTCCTTAAGACTGAGTTTCCTTAAATCCAACCTCTTAAAAATAATAATAATTATTATTATTTTTATTATTTATTTATTTATTTATTTACAGTATTTGTATACTGCTTTTCTCACCCTGAAGGGGACTCAAATAATATTAATTATTATTAATTATTATTAATATTAATTATTATTAATATTAATTATATTTATTATTATTAATAATAATAATAATTATTATTATTATACATCACGCAGTCCTAGATGCTTGGGAAGTGAAAACACCATCCAACCCCTCCCAACAGATGGCCATCCAACCCCATTATTATTATTATTATTATTAATAATAATAATAATAATAATAGGGTTGGATGGCCATCTGTTGGGAGGGGTTGGATGGTGTTTTCTCTTCCCAAGCGTCTAGGACTGCGTGATGTATAATAATAATACATTATTATTATTATTATTATTATTATACATTAATACATTATTATATAATTTATTATTATTATATAATATTAATAATAATAATAATAATAATAATAATAATAATAATAACATCACACAGTCCTAGATGCTTGGGAAGTGTTCGACTTGTGATTTTGTGATACGAAATCCAGCATATAGATCTCGTTTGCTGTGACATACTGTGTTTTTGTGTCAGTAAAATAATAATAATAATAATAACAACAACAACAACAACTTGGGAGGTGTCCTATGTGTGATCCAATACAAGAGCCAGCAGAGTGTCTGCTGTGAACTTATCTTATTGTGTTTCAAATAATAATAATAATAATAATTTAATCCTAGAGCTGGAAGGTATCCCAAAGACCATCCAAATAAATAAATAAAAATAGATATCCGACGTGCAACCAAAAACGTAAAAATCGGAACAGGATGCAATATTTTTATTTATTTATCTCCAGCATTTCTACTCAGTAAATAAAAATAAATATAAATATACATAAGGAAAACCCCTCCCAACAGATGGCCATCCAACCTATTATTATTATTATTATTATTATTATTATTATTATTATTATTATTATTATACAGCACACAGTCCTAGACGCTTGGGAAGTGTTCGACTTGTGATTTTGTGATACGAAATCCAGCATAGAGATCTAGTTTGCTGTGATATACTGTGCTTTTGTGTCAGTAAATTAACCATAATAATAACAACAACTTGAGAATTGTCCGATGGGTGATCCAATACAACAGCCATCTTGTTGTGTTTCTAATAATAATAATAATAATAATAATAATAATAATATAATTCTAGAGCTGGAAGTGATCCCAAAGACAATCCAAATAAATAAATAAAAATAGATATCTGACACGTGGCCGAAAACGTAAGAATCGAAACTCACCCAATACTTTTCCGTGTGAATTTTGTAAACTTCGGAAGCCTCCCAGTTTTGTTTTCAGTGCAAGGAAGCCAAGCCAAGTCAAAAAGGCTGCCCTTCCTCTGTAAATGAATGACCTCTTGCCATTAGGAGAGGGAAAGGAGGGAAAAAGCTTCTCTCATGCCCTTGCATAGGGAGCTGGAGCTGACAGAGGGAGCTCATCCGCACTCTCCCTGGATTCGAACCTCTAACCTGTCGGTCTTCATTGTAATAGCAAACTGCTTTTTCTTAAGAGTGTCAGGTCATCTTGTAGTTTCATAGCTGACTAAAATGTAAATATGGTCTAGAATCATAGAATCAAAGAGTTGGAAGAGATCTCATGGGCCATCCAGTCCAACCCCATTCTGCCAAGAAGCAGGAATATTGCATTCAAATCACCCCTGACAGATGGCCATCCAGCCTCTGTTTAAAAGCTTCCAAAGAAGGAGCCTCCACCACACTCCGGGAAGGAGAGAGAGGGGGAGAAAGCATATTAAAATATATTGCATACACATATAATATTGATAATATAATTATTATATTATATTATATTTATTATATATTAGAAAAAAAATATAAAAATATATTGTATACACATATAATATTGATAATAATATTATAATGAAACACAATATAATAACAATAAAATATAAGAATTTTATTTTATATTACATGTAATATTACTAATAATATTACAGTATAGTGCTATAGTACAATATAGTAAGACATAATACTAATATTGCTGTGCTAATAATATAATATATTGTATACTCATATAATATTGATAATAATATTATAATGTAACACAATATAATAATAAACTCTAAGAATTATATTTTTACATTACATGTAATATTACTAATAATATTACAGTATAGTGGTATAGTAAATATAGTAATACATAATACTAATACTGTGCTGTGCTAATAATATAATATATTGTATACACATATAATATTATTATTAATAATAATATAATGTAATACAATATAATAATTATATATTTCATATTAAATGTAATATTACTAATAATTTTGCAGTATACTGGTGTAGTACAATATGGGAATGTGTGTTACTAATATTGTGCTATGCTAATAATATAATATATTGTATTTACATATAACTTGTAAGATGCTCTGCGTCCCCTTTGGGGTGAGAAGGGCGGCATATAAACGTCGTAAATAAATAAAATAAATAAAACAGAACAGGCATTCAGGAAATGACGGGGGGGGGGGGAAAGGGATTTCCTCGGCCTCGCTTGATTCTATCCATCTGCTTCTCACTGAGGACTACAGGCGTGAGCGGCATGGGGTTGAATTCCGACAGGTTTGACCCCACTCCCCCACCCCTCTTCCTCCTCCAGGACCAATGCTGCCCCCTCCCTCGGCTCCTGGGGGGCCTCAGCACCGAGGAGGCCGTTGTCCGCCCCAAAAAGAAGGAGAAGGAACCCCCCTCGCGGCTGGGAAGGCCCTCCTTCAAGCCCCCCAAGAGCAGAAGGGCCCACGGATCACTGACCTTCACCCCGACAGTGCAATCCCCCCTCGAAGCGGAGGATGTTGAGGACGCCTACAACCACTTGGCCAGCTGCTCCCGCTGCAACATCCTTCTCCCCGGCCCCACTTTGAGGAAGCATCAGGTAATTATTGGACACGGAAATGGCTTGAAGTGTCGTGGGGTTAGAAGAGAAAACACACAACACTGACTAGGTAGGCGTGCAAATTCCTCCTCAAGTTGCGTAACAGGACAGACTATCTCCAAGGCAAGCTGTTAGTTCCGATCCCCGAAACACTGCAGAGTCTTGGTTACAGTTAGCAGAGATTTCATAGCACAGCCTCTGATCTTGTTTAGTAGCTCACTGCCTCTAATAAGCACACTGTCCCGAAGGCAAGCAATTAGTTCCAATTCCCAAAACACTGCAGAGTCTTGGTTACAGTTAGCAAAGATTTCATAGCATAGTCTCTGATCTCATTCACAGCATCTAAGAAGCATACCGTCCCAAAGGCCATCCAAAACACACTGCAGAGTCTTGGTCACAGTTAGCAGAGTTTTCATAGCACAGCCTCTGATCTTGTTTAGTAGTTCACCGCCTCTAATAAGTACAATGTCCCGAAGACAAGGAGTTAGTTCCGATCCCCAAAACACTGCAGAGTCTTGGTTACAGTTAGCAGAGATTTCATAGCACAGCCTCTGATCTTGTTTAGTAGCTCACTGCCTCTAATAAGCACACTGTCCCGAAGGCAAGCAATTCGTTCCAATCCCCAAAACACTGCAGAGTCTTGGTTACAGTTAGCAGAGATTTCATAGCACAGCATTCCTATCTAATACAGCTTTCTTCGAGCTGAATCCGCTCTCCATTCACGCCTGCCTTTCCTGTCTCCCTTTTAGAGGAAGTGCCAGGGGCAGGCGCTGCGGAGAAGTCCCCGCTTCTTGGGCAAAGAAGGTAATAATGGCCGCCATCTTTCTCCCCTTCATCCTTCCCCGTCTTCCCATCCCGAATAGGAGTGATCTTTTTCTCGTCTTTGTCTTGCAGAAGTGCCGAGCCCCTCAGAAGAGAAGAGCTTGCAGTGAAACACACACACACACCCCGTCCCCTGCAAAGAATGACTTTTCCAATACCCATTCAGACTAACCCTTGGTGCCTTGTGTCCACCGTTATCTGCCCGATGGAGAATAAAAGGAGTACCATTTGCACCCAAGGCTGAATGTGGGCGATCCTTGCGGGACTTGAGGGTGGCGGGAAAGCTGAGCATGGCACGGGTCTAATGTGCAACCAGGTCATTGAGCCCCAAAATGTGAGCAATAGATTCGAGGAAATACGGGTGTCATTGATGATGATGATAATATTATCGCTAAGGCTCCTTGGTGTTGCTCAAGACTGAAGGAGACACTCGGGCGCTGCAATACTTTTATTATTCAAGAAAATGCTGCGCTCGCAGAGCTCAGATGGTGTATTTCAGTGTCAGTGTTGACTTCTGTGGCATTGCAGAGGGATTGGCTGGTGCCTTTTGCTAAAAGGGCACTTTGGTTTTCTCGATGTTCAGTGAGAGTCTAAGCTTTTTGCAGGCTTCTGCAAAGATGTTTAGAGTGTTTGTAGGCCTTCTGAATGAGCATAGACTATGTTATCATCAGCGTACTGGAGTTCTATCACATGTTGTTGTGGCCTTGGTTTTGTCTTTCGGTCTGCTGAAGTTAAATAGCTTGCCAACTGTTTAAGGATCGGGACATTTATAGGGAGACGAAGATGCTTGTTTATAAAACTACTAGTTGTACCCGGCCATGCGTTGCTGTGGCCCAGTGCGATGGGGAAAGAAAGAAAAGAGAAAGAGCTGGTTTCTTTCCCTCTCTGCTTTCCCCTTTTTGAGAATGACGAGGACGTGGCTTCTTTCCGTGTTATTGTTTCGAAGAGATAGGCCAGAGGCCTCACCCAGGAAGTGACCCCCAACACCCCCTCCTCCCTATTATTGTTGTTGTAGTTGTTGTTAGTGGGTGGGTGAGCCTCCAAAGACCCTCCCCCCTTGTTTATAAAGCTATTGTCCTCCCATCTCTGTTGTGTGAAACGTGGACCGTCTACAAACATCACTCTCGACTTCTGGAATGATTCCATCAGCATTGCCTCCGGAAAATCCTTCAAATCTCTTGGGAAGAGAGGTGGACAAGTGTCAGTGTAGCAAAGACCACCAGCATTGAAGTCAGGATCATCCACCATCAACTCCTCTGGACCGAATGCCACGTTGTCCAAATGCCCAAAGACCACCCTCTCCCAAAGCAGTTGCTTTACTCTCAGCTCAAGAATGGAAAACAGAATGTTGATTGACAGGAAAAGAGATTGAAATATGGGCTTCAAATAACAAAGCCAGCAGAGTTGATGGGATCCCCGCTGAAATCCTTAAAGAGGATGGACCTGGGAGAACAGTTACTTTACTCTCAGCTCAAGAATGGAAAACAGAATGTTGGTGGACAGGAAAAGAGATTGAAATATGGGATTCAAATAACAAAGCCAGCAGATCTGATGGGATCCCTGCTGAAATCTTTAAAGAGGATGGACCTGGGAGAACAGTTACTTTACTCTCAGCTCAAGAATGGAAAACGGAATGTTGACTGACAAGAAAAGAGAATGAAATATGTACTTCAAATAACAAAGCCAGCGGGTCTGATGGGATCCTCGCTAAAATCCTTAAAGAGGATGGACCTGGGAGAACATTTACTTTACTCTCAGCTCAAAAATGGAAAAAGAATGTTGATTGACAGGAAAAGAGATTGAAATATGGGATTCAAATAACAAAGCCAGCGGGTCTGATGGGATCCCCGCTAAAATCCTTAAAGAGGATGGACCTGGGAGAACAGTTACTTTACTCTCAGCTCAAGAATGGAAAACAGAATGTTAATTGACAGGAAAAGAGATTGAAATATGGTCTTCAAATAACAAAGCCAGCGGGGTTGATGGGATCCCTGCTGAAATCTTTAAAGAGGATGGACCTGGGAGAAGCGTGTCAAGAGGAAGAAGGCGCATCAAACCAACCCTTGAGACCACCTTCCAACTGGAAACTGATATCCTCACTGTGGAACAACATGGGGATCAATAATAGGCCTCTATAGTCACCTACGGAGCCACCGGCAAGACTCTACGCTTGGAAGGCAATCGTACTCGGACACAAGGGATCGCCGATTATTATGACTTTTATTCTTCTCTATCAATCAATGGAGAACGGGAGGTTAGTGAGGTCAGAAATCGTTGATGGTGATGGACTCCCGCATCTGCAGGCAGAGGACCTCGTCGATGTAGATGGAGTTGGCCTTGACCTGGATCTCCTCCTCGAGGGACAGCTGCCGCCGGAGGAGACCCTTTAGCTCCCGCTCGGCCTGCGCCAGCGCCTCCTGCAACCTGCGTTGTGCACAAACGGGAGGGAGCATCAGTACGGGGGCTCAAAAGGGGCCACCCCCACGAAGGTCCCGCAACGGACCCACCTGCAGATGTTGCGCTCAATCTCATTGACTTCACGCATGAGGCGCATGTGGGCCGTGTCCCGGCAGAGCTCCACGTTGGGCCGGTAGGTGCGGGCCTCCAGGCGGGTCTGTGCCACCTTAGCTGGACCCTCCTTGTCCACGATGGCCTTCCGCAGGGCCGTGATGTTCTTCTCTTGCGAGCCGATCTGCTCCATCACCTTCGGGACAGGAAAGAAAAGATGGCGTCACAGACGGACCCTCGAGGACCACCTCGTCCAGCCCGCCTTCTCCCCTGCTTGTGCCTTGTCCAGGTGCTCCTCCAGCATGCGCTTGGCCTCCTTGGTCTCCTTGATGCGCTCCCGGAGGGCGTTGTCCGCGGCCGCCTTCTGCCTGCGCCCGTCGGCGGCCACCTGGGCCAGGATGCGGTCAACCAGGACCTGCAGAGACTTGGAGTTGTTCCGCTGGCGGTCGGCCTTGTTGGCGTTGGCATCCGAGAAGTCAATCCACTCCTCGGGGCTGACCGAGCTAAAGCAAAGCGGAGGAAGAGTACAATTTGCATATAGGTAAAGTATATTCACAATTAATTACGAAGTCAGGATGACTAGATTAAACAAATCTTAGCGCAAAGCAATCCATCTTCTGACTTCTCAACCAAGTTAAGGAACAGAGGACTAAGGTAAAAACCTAAAATGGGTTATGGGCCCAGACCGAGTTTGAGTCTATGACGAAAGGTCCTCTGCAGAGACTCACTTCTCCTCCACTTTGACCACGTTCTGAGCATAGCGGATGTCGGGCGTGTTGTTGTTGAGGGCGGCGCAGTAGGTGTCGATGTTGAGGGCGGCCTCCTTGTCGGCCAGGTCCTTTTCCACGGTGTACTTGGCTGAGCGGTTCAACCTAAAATGAGGGGGGAATACGGAAGAAGAAGAGGCATGCATTGGTCCCTTGGTTTGTTTGAGGTCAGTCCGAGTCCTGTGCGCTTCAGCGCAGCCCCTCCCTCCCTGAATGCCATGTTGTCCAGATGCCCAAAGATCACCATCTCCCAAAGCAGCTCAAGAATGGAAAAGCTCAAGAATTCTCAGCTCAAGAATGGAAAACGGAATGTTGATGGACAGGAAAAGAGATTCAAAGATGGGCTTCAAATAACAAAGCCAGCGGGTCTGATGGGATCCCTGCTGAAATCTTTAAAGAGGATGGACCTGGGAGAAACGTGTCAAGAGGAAGAAGGCAAACCAACCCTTGGGACCGCCTTTCACCTGGAAACAGATGTCCTTGCTGTGGAACAATATGGGGATCCATAATAGGTCAGTCCAAGTCCCGCACGCTTCAGCGCAGCCCCTCCCTCGCTCCCCTCCTCTCACCTGATCTGTTCCAGGACTTGTTCCCGTGTGCGTTCCATCAGCGCCTCTGCCCCTTGCAACACCTCGGCCTCCTTCTGCAGCTCCTTCTCCGCCTCGTCCCGCACCAGGTCCGGCCCCACGCGGCGCTCCCTGCCCGGAAGGAGGGGGACGATCCAGCGGGCGAGAAGGGGCCCCCAAAGGCCATCCAGCCCAATCCCTTTCCTTCAGCCTCCATGCAGGAAAGGCATCATCAAGACCCTCCCGACAGATGGCCACCCAACCTCTCCTCCAAACCTCCAGGTATGGCAATTCCATCATCATTAGGATAGAATTACTATTATATTACTATCTATCTATCTTATTATTATAATACTCAGAGGGGACCCCAAGTGGCCATTAGTCCCACCCAATCTTGCCAAGTTGGAAGATGATGATGATTATTATTATTATTATGTTCATGGAGTGAGAAGGGACTCCCAAGTGGCCATCTAGTCCAACCCAATCTTACCAAGCAGGAAGATTATTATTATTATGACAAGGTGTAGTTCCAGTTCAAGATCAGTAGTTATTATTATTATTATTTTATTCATGGAGGGAGAAGGGACACTGGAAGGATTATTATTATTATTATTATTATTATTATTTTCATGTTGTTCATTCGTTCAGTCGTTTCCGACTCTTTGTGACCTCGTGGACCAGCCCACGCCAGAGCTCCGTTGGCCGTCACCAGCCCCAGCTCCTTCAAGGTCAATCCACTCACTTCAAGGATGCCATCCATCCATGCCAGAGCTCCCTGTTGGCCATCACCACCCCCAGTTCCTTCAAGGTCAATTCAGTCACTTCAAGGATGCCATCCATCCATTATTATATTCATAGAGAAGGGATTATTATTATTACTACTACTATTATTAGTATTATTATTACTATTATTTTATTCATGGAGAAAAAGGTACCCCAAGGGGACCCAAGCAGGAGGGGTTGTTGTTGTTGTTATTATTATTATTATTAATGGAGGGAAAAGGGACCCGAAGGGACACCCAAGTAAGAAGGATCATTGTTGTTGTTGTTGTTGTTGTTGTTGTTGTTATTAATGGTGGGAAAAGGGACCCCAAGGGTCACCCAAGTAAGAAGGATCATTATTATTATTATTATTATTATTATTATTATTATTATTATTATATTCATGGAGGGAAAGGGGACCTCAAGGGCACCTAAGTAGGAAGTTTTGTTGTTATTGTTATTATTATTATTACTATTATATTCATGGAGGGAGAAGGGAGTCCAAGGGCACTCAAGCAGGAAGGTTATTATTATTATTATTATTATTATTATTATTATTATTATTATTATTATGTTCATGGAGGGAAAGGAAACCCCAAGGGCACCCAAGTAGGTAGTTTTATTGTTATTGTTATTATTACTATTATATTCATGAAGGGAGAAGGGAGGCCAGTTATTATTATTATTATATTATTATTATTATTATATTATTATTATTATTATTATTATTATTATATTATTCGTGGAGGGATTTATTTATTTATCGTATCAGAAGCGAACCAAGATTACAGTTGTGATGCTTTTTTAAAAAAAACACAAAGAAAGTTAATAGAACTTGGCGTTATATTAA
This sequence comes from Anolis sagrei ordinatus, assembly GCF_025583915.1. Lineage (NCBI taxonomy): Eukaryota > Metazoa > Chordata > Lepidosauria > Squamata > Anolidae > Anolis > Anolis sagrei. Next base: position 5,878,445 of record NW_026844589.1, on the reverse strand, counting down.
ATGTCCTTTGACCAGAAGCTGGCCACTTGGGAGTGCTTCTTGTGTGGCTGTGAGAAGGTCCTCCAGTGTGTATGTGGCAGGGCTCAGGCTGCATTATAGTCCGTGGTTTGCTCTTCTCTGCACTGGCATGTCGTGGACTCCACTTTGTGGCCCCATTTCTTAAAGATGATGATGATGATTATTATTATTATTATTATTCATGGAGAAGAGACTCCAAGGGCACCCAAGCAGGAAGATTTATTATTCTTATTATTTTATATTATTTATTTTATATTCTTATTCTTACCATTATTATTGTTATTATTATTATTTTCATGGAGGGAGAAAGGTCCCTCCATGATGATGATGGTGATGATGATGATGATTGGACGCACCTGTTGAGGAGGCACTGCTGGGTGATGAGGAGGGGCTCCCGGATGCCCTCCATGCCTTTCCGCAGCCGGACCTCAGCGTCCATCAGGGCCTCGGTCTCTTCGGCCAAGTGGTCAAGCTTCTCCCGCAGCTGCTCCCGCCAGAAACCGATCTCCTCCAGCCGCTGCTCTGGGTGGGAGGGATGAGCAGGGAGTCAACGAGACCCTCCCCATGGAACAGGCCCGGGCCAACTTGGGCCAACTTCCCTCCAGTAAGCTGTTAGGAATTGTGGGAGTTGGAGTCCAAAACACCTGGAGGGAAGGCCCGAGTTGGTCCAGGCCTGTCCTGGAAGGAAGGAAGGAAGGAAGGAAGGAAGGAAGGAAGGAAGGAAGGAAGGAAGGAAGGAAGGAAGGAAGGCTAGTTTGCAGATCAAGATCAATAAAGGTGTARGTGAGGAAGGAAGGGAAAGAGTAAAGGAGGGAAAGAGGAAGGAATGGAAAAGAAGGAAAAGGGAAGGAAGGGGAAGCAAGAAAATAAGGAAAGGGAAAGAAAGGGAAAGAAAAAAGGGTGAATGGAAAAGAAAGAAAAGGGGAGGGGATGAAGTGGAAGGGAAAGAAAGGAAGGAAAGGGAAAGGAAAAAGAAGGGGAAGGGAAAAGGGGAAGGAATTGAAAAGAAGGAAGGGGAAGAAAGGAAAGGAAAAGAAGGGAAGGGAAAGGAAGGAAAGGGAAAGGAAAAAATGGGGAAAGGGAGAAGGAATTGAAAAGAAGGCAAGGGAGGGGAAGGGAAAGAAAGAAGGAAAGGGAAAGAGAAATGAAAAGAGAAAGGAATGGGAGAGAAAGGAGGAGGAAGGAAGAGAAGGGGAAAGGGGGAAGGAATTGAAAATAAGTGGAAGAAAGGAAAGGGAAAGACAGGAAAAGTAAAGGGAAATAAAAAGAAAAGGGAAGGGGAAGCAAATAAGGCAAAGGAAAGGAAGGGAAAGGGGAAAAAGGAAAGGAGAAAAAAGAGGATGGGGAAAGGAAAAGAAAAAAGAAGGGAAAGGTAGGGAAAAGGGAAGGAATGGAAAAGAAGGGAAYGAAAAGAAAAGGGAAAGACAGAGTCAGGAAAAGAAAATAAAAAGGAAYGGGAAAAGGGAAGGAATGGAAAAGAAGGGAAGGAAAGGGAAAGACAGAGACAGGAAAAGAAGGGAAAGGAAAGAAAATGAAAAGAAGGAGAAAGGAAAGGAAAGAGAAATGAAGAGGAAGGAAGAGAAAAAAGGAAGGGGAYAAAGGAAAGAATGGGAAATAAGAGAAAGGAAATAAAAGGGAAGGGAAGAAAGAAGAAGAGAAGGAAAAGGGAAAGGCAGGGAAAGATAGAAGAAAGTGGAGGGAGGAGAGAGAAAGGAAGGAAAGACAAAAGGAAGGCAAGAAGAAAGGAAAATGGGTGACAACAAATGAGCGTGTTGGAGAAGGAAGAAAGGAAGGGAGAAGGGAAAGAGGAGAAAGGAAAATAGGGGGAAGTTAAGGTAAGGGTGGTAGATGGAAGAAAGTGGAAGACTGGAGGGAGGAGAGGAAGAGGAAGGAAAGAAGGAAGATGGGAAGGTGGTGTTACCGATCCTCTTGCTGGAGTCTCCCTGGGCCTTCTGGGTGCAGCGCTCCACTTCCTCCACCAGCCTCTGGCTCTCGGCCACATTGCGCTCGGACTGGGAGCGCTGGGCCTCGGCACCGCTGCACTGGGCCTTGTGGGAGAGGCGCCACTCGGGCAGCAGGAACTTGGGGGGAGCCTCCATTAGCTTGGCCATGGCTGCTGCCAATACTGAGAGAGAGGCCTCAGAGGGTGATATGGCTCTCAGGCCAAGAGAGGGAGACTCACAGTGTGTACCAAAGCAACACATGCGTCGCCATGGGGACCGGAGATGCCTCCAGGGGGCGGGGTTCCAAAGCTTGGCCCTGATTGGCCGCCGGCGAATGAATGAATGAATGAAGTGATGAATGAATGGAATGCATGAATGAGAAGGTGGGACTAAGCCCCCAGTTGTTTTGGACTCCCAATCATAGTATAATAATAATGTAATAAAATAGTATAACAATAATAATAACAGGGTTAAACCCCTGTGCCGGCAGGACTGAAGACCAACAGGTCGCAGGTTCGAATCCGGGGAAAGGTGGATGAGCTCCCTCTATCAGCTCCAGCTCCTCTTGCGGGGACATGAGAGAAGCCTCCCACAAGGATGATAAAAACATCAAATCATCCAGGCGTCCCCTGGGCAACGTCCTTGCAGATGGCCAATTCTCTCACACCGGAAGCGACTTGCAGTTTCTCAAGTCGCTCCTGACATGACAAATAATAATAATATAAAAATATAAATAATGTAATAAAATAATATAAATATGAATAATGTAATAATATAAATATCAATATATCAAAAATATAATATAATAAAAATAATGATGTAATTTAAAATTATATAATAAAAATGTGAAGAATAATATATTAAAATATTGATTATAATATATATATTAAAATAATATAATAACATTGTAATTTAAAATATAATATAATAATATGTGAATAAATTAGGCAGAAATTATTACTTTTATTTTAAGGCGAGTGGGATACATGGTGGAGATTATATGAAACGTATGCATCTATGATACATATATATATATGTATGTATATATATAAACCCTGAACATCCCATTCTACCACGGCACAATCAAAGCCCTCCTGACAGATGACAATCCAGCTCCGGCTGCTACCAAGCTGATTCATTTCATCTATTAATAAATGCCCAACAGAGCAGCCACTGGACAAAAAGCCATTTCCTCACAGCATGACACTTTATCTTTATTTCCCATGTACAGGCCGTCCCCGAGTTACAAATATATATTGTCCTATAATAATAACAACAACAACAAACAGTAATAATAATAATATAATATACAGGCTGTCCCCAAGTTAAAAATATTATATTAACCTATAATAAATTATTATTATTATTATTATTATTATTATTATTATTATTATTATTTTACAGGCCATTCCAAAGATACAAATATTATATTATCCTATAATAATAACGTATAATAATAATAATATACAGGGTGTTCCCAAGATACAAATATATTATCCTATAATAATAATACACAATAATAATAATACGTAATAATAATATTATAATATACAGGGTGTTCCCAAGAGACAAATATGATATCCAATAATAATAATAATAATAATTATTATTATTATATACAGGGCGTTTCCAAGACACAAATATGATATTATCCCATAATAATAATAATAATAATAATAATAATAATAATATATACAATACATTTTCAAGATACAAATATTGTATTATATTATTATTATTATTATTATTATTATTATTATTTGAAACACAACAAGATGAATCCACAGCAGACAAGATTACTCTGCAGACAAGATCACTCTGGGAACTGTCCGATGTGATCACACATCGGACAGTTCCCAAGTGTCTAGGACTGTGTGATATATCGGCGAATAATGTGTGCAGATCCCAATAAGGTGGCCTTCTGCAGCTGGCAGATGGTAATTTTGTCAGCACCGATTGTGTTTAAGTGCAGACCAAGGCCTTTAGGCACTGCACCCAGTGTGCCAATCACTACTGGGACCACCTTGACTGGCTTGTGCCAATTATTATTATTATTATTATTATTATTATTATTATTATATACAGGCCATTCCCAAGGTACAAATATTATATTATCATCATCATAATATATTATAATATTATGACATACAGGCTGTCCCCGAGTTGCAAATATTATTTTATCCTATAATAACATATTATCTTCTGAACAGAGGCACAGACCGCAAAGGAAACGTTACAAGGGTTGTGAACCCTTCCCTATTTGATCCAAAACTCAATTATATATACAGTAGAGTCTCACTTGCCCAACATAAACGGGCCGGGAGAAGGTCAGATAAGTGACAATGTTGGATAATACGGAGGGATTAGGAAAAGCCTATTAAACGTCAAATTACATTATAGTTTTACAAATTAAGCACCAAAACACATGGACAGAAATAGCACCAAAACATCACAATGTATTGAAACAGCTGTGGATCCGGGCGGGAAGCATTGGATCATACAGAACGTTGGAGTGAAGGTTGGATAAGTGAGACTGTACTGTGGGTATATGTATATACATATATATTTATTTATAAATATATAAATAAATAAATAGATGGCTCAAGTTGCACTTAAAAAATCTCCCAGTTCTGACTTACATACAGATTCAGCTTGAGAACAAACCCACAGGACCTCTCTTGTTTGTAACTTGGGGACAGGCTGTATGTATGTATTTATATATAAACACACACACACACATAAATAGAAGAGTAAGTACATATGCAGAGATAAATGTGAATGAAATGAGGTGGGGGTCCCGGCCCCCGTTCTTCTCACTCGAAGCGCCGCAAATGGTTGTAGAGCGACTGGACGTAGGTGAAGACGCACATGGGGTCCGGCTTGCGCCCCATGGCTAGCATGTCCTCCACTTCGATCAAACGGTCACAGCCGGCCATCTTCCTGCAAAGGGAGGGATACCTGGGGTTGGTTGACGCAGAATTCAAACGTGACCCTAAAAAAAATGGGGGACTAGCTAACTACTCAACTATCTCGTTCTCGCAGCAGACATCTTGCCTCTCTCCATGCTCACAGGAGAAGAAGAGCAGGCTGGCCATGTGCTCAAGAAAAGGGGGCGTGCCTGTGAGGGGTGTCAGTCATAGAAGGAAGGGGATAGGAGGAGGGAAGAGGGTCATTTGAATAAAAAGGGGCGTGTCCCCAAGGAGGAAGGGGATAGGAGGAGGGAAGAGGGCTATTTGAATAAAAAGGGGTGTGCCCCTGAGAAGGAAGGGAATAGGAGGAGGCAGTAATGACGGGCAGGCAGAGTGGCCAATGAGGTGTTTCTGTGCCAACTATCTCATCCTCTTCCCACCTCAGTCCTTGATGAGGACTGTAAACTTGTGCAGGATGTGCCCAGCAAATGGGACGGGGACTCTTGAGTCCACCTAGACCCTCCCCGATATGTAAAGGGGGTGTGGCCTACTCCGCAGCGCTGAAGGCCGTCTCGAGGTTCTCCCTGTGCTTCCCAGGCTGCAGCGCCTGGTAATCGAAGGCTTCGGGGAAGAAGGAGTGGACCAAGGCACAGAAGCCCATGCCGTCGCTCCAGCTGCTGGAGAAGTTCTGCAGGTCGATGTGCTGGAGAAGGGGGAAAGGAGAGGTCACGGGTCAGTGGTCAAGCGGTCAAGGTTATGAGAAGGGGTGTGATCCCGCTTGACCGACCTTGTAGCCGATGGTCTTGGAGCGGCACCACTCCAGCAGGATCTGCTTGATGCCGCTGGCGCTGGTCACCCCCAGGCTTTGCGAGCGCTGCAGCTTGGGCCGCCCCCCGCCTCTCCCCCTGCAAGGAATAATAACCATCACCATCAGTGTATTCCTTCCACACTTCTCTTCACGGCTCGAGTTGGCTAGAGCTGCTTGCAACGCGCACACACATCCCACACAAGGTGCTAGTCCTCAACGAGGAGGCAGCTAAGTCCTTCCCCCATTGCCTTCTGTGGGGTCCTTCTCTACCCCATCTTTGACTGGATAGCCATCTGTCAGAAGGGCTTTGATGGCGTCTCTAAGGGTCCTATGATACATATAATAAATATATAATAAATATTAATATCAATTTTATATATATATATATATATATATATATATATATATAATATCTAGGTCTGGGTAGCAATCTGTCATTGTAATAGTATCTAATATGAAGATGATAATATACTAATATAATGATATATAATATAATAATTATAGTATCTAGGTATTATATATAAATATATAATACATATTAATATGATATATGTGTGTGTGTGTGTGTGTGTGTGTATAAATCTAGGTCTGGGTAGTCATCTGTCATTGTAATAGCATAATAATCTAATATGAAGATGATAATATACTAATATAATGATATATAATATAATAATTATAATATCTATATTATATATATATATATGTGTGTGTGTGTGTGTGTGTGTAATATCTAGTTCTGGATAGCCATCTGCCATTGTAATAGTATAATAATCTAATATGATGATAATAACAATTATTTATATAAATAAATATCAATAATTATATATAATATACATATATATTAATAATATTATATATAACAATACATATTAATAATTATATATAATAATTACATTTGATATTTTGTATATATAGAGATAGATATGTACCTCCCTCCTCCTCGTCCGCCTCCGGTATCCTGCTCGAACTTCTCCAGCAGGGCCTTGCGCGCTTGTGCCCCCGAAGTGCGTGGCAGTGTCTGCGACCGGACCAGCTCCTTGCGCCGCTCGGCCTGCGGCTTGACCGCCGGGTCAAGAGGAGAGGCGAGTGGGCTGCCCTTGAGGGTTGGGCTGCTGGGGTGGGACAGCAGAGTGGGGGTAAAAAGACCCCTATTGGAGGAGCCCTGAGAGGGTATCTAGCCTGACCCTGTAACCCTCAAAGGAGGAGCTCACCTTTCGGTGCTGATGGCCGGCACGGAGGAGGAGAACCGCTCTGCACAAAAGCAGGAAAGGAAAGGAAGAGGGATCAGCGGAGGTTTCATAGGGACTCTTCTCTCTCTCTCTCCCTCTCTCTTTGGGGCAGAAGGGGAAAGGTGACTTCTGACCTGAGAGGGGCGCAGGGAACTTCGGGGCTGAGCTGGACACCCGGGCCTGCAGCGGGATCTGGGTGGAAGGGCTCCCATCTGGAAGGAAGGAAGGATAAACAATATAGGATGGACAATAATAGGATAAACAATATAGGATAGACAATAATAGGATAAACAATACAGGATAAACAACAACAACAATAAATGAGGAAGGGAAAGGAAGGCACAGAGCAGGGCAGAACTCTTCCGTCTATCCATCCATCCTGTCTTTCTTCCATCATTCATTCTTTCCTTCCTTCCACCCATCCATCATTCCTTCCATCTATCCATCCTTTCATCATTCATTCCTTCCTTCCTTCCATCCATCATTCCTTCCATTCCATCCATCCTTCCATCTATCCATCTTTCCTGTTTTTCATCATTCATTCTTCCTTTCCTTCCTCCCTCCTTCTTTTGTTCCTTCCTTCTATCCATTCTTCCTTCCTTCCATCCATCCACCCATCTTTAATTATTTCCTTCCATCTAGCCATCCTTCCTGTCTTTATACATTCTCTCCATCCATCCATCCTGTGTTTCATTGTTCTTCCCTTCCTTCCTTCCTTGTTTCATTCTAACCATCCTTCCATCCATCAATCCTTCCATCCTTCCTTCCTTCTTTCATTCCATCTATTCATCCTTCCTGTCTTTCGTCATTCTTTATTTCCTACCTTCTGTCCATCCATCATTCCTTATATCCATCCTGTCTTCCTTCCTTCCTCCCTTCCGTCCATCCTTCCTTCCTTCATTCTTTGCTTCCATCTCTACATCCTTCCTGTCTTTCATCATTCTTTCTTTCCTTTGTTTCTTCTGTCCATCCATCCATCCATCCATCCATCATTCCCTCCCTTCCTTCTTTCCTTCCTTCCAGTCTTCCTTCCTTCCTGCCTTTCATCATTCTTCCCTTCCTTCCCTCCCTCCTTCCTTCCCTCCCTCCCTCCTTCCTTCCTTCTTTTCTTCCTCCCTGCCTTACCTGTCTGGGAGGGGTCCCTGGGCCCTTCCTGTCTGTTGTGGCCGTGCATCTCCCCCTTGGTCACCGCCGTCACCGGGAGGTGTGCCCTGCATGGCAGCGCAGCCTCCGGATCGTGACCTGCGGAAAGAAAATGGAAGGAAGGCCTTGCAGCCAAGCCGCCCGCCCCACTGTCTATCAATGAAGGGGGGGGGGGTCCTGTGCCCTTGGCTCCTCACCTGGGGGACCCTCCTTCTCCTCAACGGAGGGCCCATTCTCCACCAAGAGGGCCTGGCTGCTGCTCCTCCTCCTCTGCTGGGGGTGGGCGCCCTCCAGGTCCAGGCCCTGTCCAAGCAAGAGAGAGGGAGGGTTTCAAGCACAGGGTCCAGATGGTCATCTGGCAAGAGGGATCTGATGGGCTCCTCCTTGACAGTAGGTAAAAAGGGTTGGACTGGATGGTCTTTGGGGTCCCTTCCCACTCTAGAGTTCAGTGACAGATCTCTTTCAATCAGATCTCTGTCCATCTGTCTATGGCTGGGTGGCCATCTGTTGGGAGGGATTTAAAGGTGCCTTTGCATTATTATTATTATTATTATTATTATCATTATTATTATTATTATAGAGATGCCCTATGGGGTCCCTCCAACTCTAGGGTTCAGTGACAGATCTCTTTTAACCATATGCTCATCAATCAGATCTCTGTCCATCTGTCTATGGCTGGGTGGCCATCTGTCGGGAGGGATTAAAAGGTGCCTTTGCATTATTATTATTATAGATATGCCCTATGAGATCCCTCCGAACTCTAAGGTTAGGTGATAGCTCTCTTTGACCCATATGCACATCAATCAGATCTCTGTCGGGAGGGACTGAGGGTACCTTTGTATTATTATTATTATTATTATTATTATAGAGATGCCCTATGGGGTCCCTTCCAACTCCAGGATTCAGTGACAGATCTCTTTTAACCATATGCACATCAATCAGGTCTCTGGCCATCTGTCGGGAAGGATTGAGGGTGCCTTTGTATTATTATTATTATTATTATTATTATTATTATTATAGGATGCCCTATGGGGTCCCTTCCAACTCTAGGGTTCTATGACAGATCTCTTTCAATCAGATCTATGTCTATCTTCGCCTATATAGCCATATCCATCCTCTCTGTGGCCGGCTGGGTGGCCATCTGTCGGGAAGGATCCAAGTGGTGTGCATGGAAGGAAGAAAGGGCGGCCTTGCAGATAGAAAGGGAGTGAAGGGCTTGAGACAAGCTGGCTATCAGTCACTCTTTAGGCTCCTCCCTTGTCCCCGGAGCCCCGCCCCTCCTGACTGGCTCCGCCCACCCTCTTTAGGCTCCTCCCACCTCTCTCCAGAGCCCCGCCCCCTACCAGACTCAAATGCAATGCTAAGGCAAGGGCTGTGCAGGCTCCTCCCCCTACATAGCCTTAGCCCCGCCCCCTCCTGGCTGGCTCTTCCACAGCCTCCATTGACTCAAGCTGGGCGTCAGTCACTCTTTAGACCCCGCCCCTCTTTAGACTCCTCCCACTTCCCGCCAGAGCCCCGCCCCCTGCCAGCCTCAGTCCCAAAGCAATGCAACTATCCGTCCCTTTTTAGGCCCCGCCCCTCTATTGGCACAAGCTGGACGTCAGTCACTCTATAGGCCCCGCCCTCTGCCAGGCTCAGTCCAAAAGCAATGCAATTCCCCGCCTCTTTGGCCCCGAAGCCCCGCCCCCTGTCAGCCTCAGTCCAAAAGCAATACAATTCCCCGCCTCCTGCACAGCCCTAGCCCCGCCCCCTCCTAACTGGATCCTTCATTGGCACAAGCTGGGCGTCAGTCACTCTCTAGGCTCCTCCCCTTCAGAAGCCCCGCCCCCTGCCAGCCTCAGTCCAAAAGCAATACAATTCCCCGCCTCCTGCACAGCCCTAGCCCCGCCCCCTCCTAACTGGATCCTTCATTGGCACAAGCTGGGCGTCAGTCACTCTCTAGGCTCCTCCCCTTTGGAAGCCCCGCCCCCTGCCAGGCTCAGTCCAAAAGCAATGCAATTCCCCGCCTCTTTGGCCCCGCCCCCTGCAGAGCTCTGGCCCCGCCCCCTCGTAGCTGGATCCTCCACAGCCTCCGTTGGCACAAGCTGGGAGTCAGTCACTCTTTAGGCCCCACCCCTATTTAGGCCCCTCCCACTTCCCCCTAGAGCCCCGCCCCCTGCCAGCCTCAGGGCCAAAGCAATGAAATGCAATTCCCCGCCTCCTTCTAGGTAGTCAAGCTAGGCTCCTCCCCTTCAGAGACCCCGCCCCCTGCCAGCCTCAGTTCCAATGCAACGCAATGCAATTCCTCGCCTCACTTTGGCTCCGCCCCCTGCACAGCTCTAGCCACACCCCCTCCTAGGTGTCTCCTCCACAAACTCTAGACAAAGTGGGCGTCAGTCACTTTTTAGGCTCCTCCCCTTGAGCGGCCCTATCTTCCAGTCTCCATTGACACAAGATGGGCGTCACTCACTCTCTAGGCTCCTCCCCTTCAGAAGCCCCGCCCCCTCCTAACTGGATCCTCCATTGGCACAAGCTGGGCGTCAGTCATTTTTTAGTCTCCTCCCCTTGAGCGGCCCTAACCCCGCCCCTTCCTGGCTGGCTTCTCCTACCTCTCTCTTTGGACAGAGGAAGCTGTAGCCCCGCCTCCTGAGTCCAATGAAACACAAGCTCCGCCCCCCTCCTTGGGCTCCTCCCCCTCCCTCCCTCCCTCCCTCCCTGCAGGGCTCACCTGCTGCCTGGCGGCGAGGGCGGCCACCTGCTGGGCGAGGGCCTCGACCTGGGCGCGGAGGGCGCTTGCCTCGGACTGCGCCTGCGCCACCGCCTCTCCCAGCGGGGCCCACAGCCGCACCGCCTCGCCCACGCGCGCCTCCAGCTCCGCCCGCACCGCCGACACCTCCGCCCGCAGCCCCGCCAGCGCCAGCGCCGCCCCCGCCTCGCCCGGGCCAGACCCCGCCATGGCGCCCTCTGAGGGGACGGAGCCCGCCCAGGGGCCTTTATACAGAGGAGGGGCAGGCCAGGGGGAGGGTCCCAGGCGGGGAGGGGAGGAGGGAGGCATGGTCCGTCCAAATTAGTATCTCTATGGACATGCCTCTCTCTCCACATAGAGCTCCCTCAAAGGGACCCCCAAAGGCCATCCAGCCCAACCCCCAGTGTCTACGTGTGTATCTAAATTAGTATCTGTATGGGAATGCCTATCTCTCTCCCTAGAGCTCCAAGGGAACCCCAAAGGCCATCTAGTCCAACCCCCTCTCTGCCAGGAAGGAAGGCACCATGCAATCCCTCCTGACAGAGGGCCATCCAGGCAGACCTAGAGGAAGAAGGGACCCCCAAAGACCATTTAGTCCAACCCCCTGTATGCATTTGTGTGTATGTATCCCAATCAATGTCTATGACCATGTCAATCTCTCTCTATAGAGCTCCAGGGGACCCCCAAAGGCTATCTAGTCCAACCCCCTCTGTGCCAGGAAGGAATGCACCATGCAATCCCTCCTGACAGAGGGCCATCCAGGCAGTTCTAGAGGAAGAAGGGACCCACAATGGCCATCCAGCCCAACCCCCAGTGTCCACTTGTGTATCTAAATTATCTATGGGAATGCCTATCCCTCTCCATAGAGCTTCAGGGGACCCCCAAAGGCCATCTAGTCCAACCCCCTCTCTGCCAGGAAGGAAGGCACCATGCAATCCCTCCTGACAGAGGGCCATCCAGGCAGACCTAGAGGAAGAAGGGACCCCCAAAGACCATTTAGTCCAACCCCCTGTATGCATTTGTGTGTATGTATCCCAATCAATGTCTATGACCATGTCAATCTCTCTCTATAGAGCTCCAGGGGACCCCCAAAGGCTATCTAGTCCAACCCCCTGTATGCATTTGTGTGTGTATATCTCCATCAGTGCCTCTATGGCCATGTCTATCTCTCTCTATAGAGCTGCAGGGGACCCCCAAAGGCCATCTAGTCCAACCCTCTCTCTGCCAGGAAGGAAGGGAGGAAGGCACCATTCAATCCCTCCAGACAGAGGGCCATCCAGGCAGTCCTAGAGGAAGAAGGGACCCCCAATGGCCATCCACCCCAACCCCCAGTGTGCACTTGTGTATCTAAATTAGTATCTCTATGGGAAAGCCTATCTCTCTCTATAGAGCTCCAGGGGACCCCAAAGGCCTTCTAGTCCAACCCCCCCCCCTCCCGCCAGGAAGGAAGGCACCATGCAATCCCTCCTGACAGAGGGCCATCCAAGCAGTCCTAGAGGAGGAAAGGACCCCCTTATGGCCATCCAGCCCAACCCCGGCATGCATTTGTGTGTGTATCTCCATCTGGACCTATCTATCCATGTCTCTCCCTATCTATAGAGCTTCAGGGGACCTCCAAAGGCCATCTAGTCCAACCTCCTGTGTGCATTTGTGTATGCGTATCTCAATCAGTATGTCTATGACCATGTCTATCTCTCTTTATAGAGCTCCAAGGGACCCCAAAAGGCCATGTAGTCCAACCTCCGGTGTGCATTTGTGTGTGTATCTCCATCCAGGCCTATATATCCATGTCTATCTCTCTGTATAGAGCTCCAGGGGACCCCCAAAGGCCATCCAGCCCAACCCCTTGAATGCATTTGTATCTAAATCAGTATCTCTATGTCCATGGCTATCTCTCTCCATAGAGCTGCAGGGGACCCCCAAAGGCCATCTAGTCCCACCCTCTCTCTGCCAGGAAGGAAGGGAGGAAGGCACCATTCCATCCCTCCTAAAAGAGGGCCATCTAGGCAGTCCTAGAGGAGGAAAGGGCCACCAATGGCCATCCAGTCCAACCCCGGCGTGCATTTGTGTGTGTATCTCCAGTGCCTCTATGTCCATGCCTAGCTCCAGGGGACCCCCAAGGGTCATCTAGCCCAACCCCCAGTGTGCATCTGTGTGCACCATAGAGCTCCAAGGGACCCCCAAAGGCCATCCAGTCCAACCCCTGAATGCATTTGTATCTATATCAGTATTTGTATGACCATGTCTATCTCTCTGTATAGAGCTCCAGGGGACCCCCCAAAGGTAATCTAGTCCAACCTCCTGTATTCATTTGTGTGTGTGTATCTCAAGCAGTATGTCTATGACCATGTCTATCATTCTGTATAGAGCTCCAAGGGACCCCCAAAGGCCATCTAGTCCAACCCCAGTGTGCATTTGTGTGTGTATCTCCATCACGACACATATATCCATGTCTATCTCTCTCTATAGAGCTCCAAGGGACCCCCAAAGGCCATCTAGTCCAACCCCCAGTTTGCATTTGTGTGTGTATCTCCATCAGGACATATATCCGTGTCTATCTCTCTCTATAGAGCTCCAGGGGACCCCCAAAGGCCATCTAGTCCAACCCCAGTGTGCATTTCTGTGTGTATCTACATCAGTGCTTGTCTATCCATGTCCCATAGAGCTCCAGGCGATCCCCAAAGGCCATCCAACCCAACCCCCTTCTGCCAGGAAGGAAGACGCACCCACCATCCAATCCCTCCCAACAGAGGGCCATCCAGCCTTTGCTGAAACACCCTCCTCAGAATAAGAGATCCCATACTGCCATTTAGTTCAAGCACATTCATTATAATGATGTGACAGCATAGATGGGTCCTTTGTCTGCGGAGGAGGCCAAAGGGAGCGCTGACCTTCTGCCAAAGAGGAAAACAAACCCATTGACATTTCCAGGCTCGGTGGCTGGGAGAAGCCGAGAAAGCCACTGGTGCTTAATGGGGCTGGGATTTATGGGGCTGCAAAGGGGCCTCCGAAGCCTTTCCTCCTCCTCCTCCGGCCAACAGGCACATTCCAGCCCCAAAGAGCAGCAACTATTTTTAGGCCCCGGTTGGCAAGATAAGCAGAGGCTCCCTGGGAAGCAGCAGCAACACAACAACAACAACACCACCACGAAGGAGAAGGAGAAAGAAGGAGAAGTAGCTTTGAAGGCAAGCACAGGCGAGGAGCCAGAGAGGAAGGAGGCCTTCTCCAGCCCATTAGAGCTCACCTTTGAGGACTGCGCTTTCACGATATCATCTCTCTTAAACGACAGTGGGAGGCGGGTCATGTTATTATTATTATTTCTACATATTATAATTGAATTTTATTTATTTATTCATTATTACACATTATTGTTAATATTAAAATATATATATTTTATTATATTTCCTTGTTATGCCTTTAATTATTGTTAAATTGTGTTTATTATTATTATTTAATTGATTATTGTTAAATTGCATGTATTATTGTGGCGGATATAAATAAAGCCTGAAAACCCTACAACAACCCAGTGATTCCAGCCATGAAAACCTTCGACAATACATCATCATTATTATAATATATTTATATTATATTATATTAATTATATTATTATTTATATTAGTATTGTGCCCTGGACCCTTGCCCTTCTTGGCTAGTCAAACTGGCCAGAGGTGGGCTATTAGATATATATATATATATTGCTCTATCCTTAACACAGCTACAAGAGATCACTTTACTTAGGTGATCCCTCGTAGCTTGAGGATGATCGTCTTCCAGATGTGGTGTTTTGGTGGTGGGTCATGCATGTTCTCCCATAGTGACACGCATGTTCCCCCGCATTGAGGACATCGGATTCCAGATGTTGGCTTGATGCGCCTTCTTCCTCTTGCCATGTTTCCCCCTTTCGCCCTCCATGCATGCCTCTTCGAATTCGACAGCACTGCTGGTCACAGCTGACGTCTAGTTAGAGGGGCCAGGAAGACAGTTCCACTTTGTCTCCTGCAGTGTGCTAATAATATAATACAATATAATATATTGTGTATACATACAATATTGATAATATAATGTAATACAATATAGTACTACTAATAATAATACGCCATTATAATTATATATTTTATATTACATGTAGTATTACAGATAATATTACGGTATAATGGTATAGTACAATATAGTAATGCATAATACGGTTGTAAGCCGCTCTGAGTCCCCTTCGGGGGCATATAAGTGTCATAAATAGATAGTCCTGCATCTAATGGTGGGCCCCACCATTTAAAGGGGGCATTGCCCTGTGTCCAATGAATATTTCTATTATTATTATTATTATTTCTCATCCCTCAAAGAGCTGGGTCCTCAAATAACATTTCCTCTTCACTTGGAATGATGATGATGATGATGATGATAGTCCTGCATCCAATGGTGGGCTCCAACATTTAAAAGGGGCATTGCCCTGCATCCAATAAATATTTCTATTATTATTATTATTATTACTCATCCCTCAAAGAGCTGGGTCCACAATGAACATTTCCTCTTCACTTGGAATGATGATGATGATGATGATGATGATGATGATAGTCCTGCATCCAATGGTGGGCTCCAACATTTAAAAGGGGCATTGCCCTGCATCCAATAAATATTTCTATTATTATTATTATTATTATTATTATTATTATCTTATCCCTCAAAGAGCTGGGTCCACAATGAACATTTCCTCTTCACTTGGAATGATGATGATGATGATGATGATGATGATGATAGTCCTGCATCCAATGGTGGGCTCCAACATTTAAAAGGGGCATTGCCCTGCATCCAATAAATATTTCTATTATTATTATTATTATTATTATTATTATTATTATTATTATTACTCATCCCTCAAAGAGCTGGGTCCACAATGAACATTTCCTCTTCACTTGGAATGATGATGATGATGATGATGATGATGATGATGATAGTCCTGCATCCAATGGTGGGGCCTGCCATTTAAAAACGGCATTGCCCTGTGTCCAATTAACATTTCTATTATTATTATTATTATTATTATTATTATTATTATTATTACTCATCCCTCAAAGAGCTGGGTCTCTTCACTTGGAATGATGATGATGATGATGATGATGATGATGATGATGATGATAGTCCTGCATCCAATGGTGGGCCCCGACATTTAAAAGGGGCATTGCCCTGCGTCCAATGAATATTTCTATTATTATTATTATTATTATTACTATTATTACTCATCCCTCAAAGAGCTGGGTCTCTTCACTTGGAATGATGATGATGATGATGATGATGATGATAGTCCTGCATCCAATGGTGGGCCCCGACATTTAAAAGGGGCATTGCCCTGGGTCCAATGAATATTTCTATTATTATTATTATTATTATTATTACTATTATTACTCATCCCTCAAAGAGCTGGGTCTCTTCACTTGGGATGATGATGATGATGATAGTCCTGCATCCAATGATGGGCCCCAACATTTAAAGGGGGCATTGCCCTGCGTCCAATTAATATGTCTATTATTATTATTATTATTATTATTATTATTATTGCTACTACTCCTTCAAAGAGCTGGTTCTGAAAAGAACATTTCCTCTTCACTAGGAATAAGTACTTTACGCACAATATTAGGTAACTACCAGAAGGCTAAATGGAGGGCTGCACAAACACAACAAGGACCAAGGACTGAAAGCACAATAATCCCAAATAAACAGCTCAGGGGAAGATCTCAGGGGCTCACATGTCTTTATTGCACAGAGCATGGGAAATACACAAGACGAACTTAGCACAACCCCACAAATATGATGTCATAGGCATCACTGAAACCTGCTGGGATGACTCCTATCGCTGGAATGTAGACATGGAGGGCTATAACCTCCTTCACAGAAACCAAACAAAGGCGGAGTAGGGTTGATACAGAATGGGGGAGACACGTGGCTCAAGAGCAGTACGTGTGAAAAAGATTTTGGGGTCTTCGTGGACAACAAGTTAAACGAGCCAACAATGGGATGCAGCGGCAAAAAAAAAGCCAATGGGATTTTGGCCTGCATCAAGAGGAGCCTAGTGTCTAGATCTAGGGAAGTCATGCTCCCCTTGCTCTATTCTGCTTTGGTTAGATCACATCTCGAATATTGTGTCCAATTCTGGGCAACACAATTGAAGAGAGATATTGACAAGCTGGAGAGTGACTAAAACGATCAAGGGTCTGGAGAACAAGCCCTATGAGGAGCGGCTTAAAGAGCTGGGCATGTTTAGCCTGAAGACGAGAAGGCTGAGAGGAGACATGATAGCCATGTATGAATATGTGAGAGGAAGTCATCGGGAGGAAGGAGAAACCTTGTTTTCTGCTGCCCTGGAGACTAGGACACAATGGGACAATGGCTTCAAACTACAAGAGAGGAGATTCCATCTGAACATTAGGATGTGAGAGCTGTTCAGCAGTGGAACTCTCTGCCACAAAGTGTGGTGGAGGCTCCTTCTTCAGAAGCTTTTAAACAAAGACTGGATGGCCATCTGTCAGGGGTGCTTTGAATGCGATTTTCCTGCTTCTTGGCAGAATGGGGTTGGACTGGCTGGCCCAACTCCATGATTCTATAATAATAATAATAGCCATCCGTCCAGTGGTGGACCCCACCATTTAAAAGGGCCATTGCCCTACGTCCAATGAATATTTCTATTATTATTATTATTATTATTATTATTATTATTATTATTATTTCTTCTCGAAGAGCTGGGTTCTTGGTGTCTATGCCACAGTTTATGAGATTGGCTTTCCCAGAAGGTGGTCCCGATCAGTGTTGGGTTGATGCCCATTCTTCCTCTTGGAACGGTTCTCCCTTTGTGTCTCTTCCAATTTTTCAGCACTGCTGGTCACAGCTGACTTCCAGTGAGAGCACTCAAAAGCCAGGGCTTCCCACTTCTCGCCACAGTTTTTGAAACTGGCTTTCCCAGAAGGTGGTGCCGGTCAGGGTTGGCTTGATGCGCCTTCTTCCTCTTGGAACGCTTCTCCCTTTGTGCCTCTTCCAATTCCGCAGCACTGCTGGTCACAGATGACTTCCAGTTAGAGCACTCAAAAGCCAGGGCTTCCCACTTCTCGGTGTCTAGGCCACAGTTTGTGAGACTGGCTTTCCCAGAAGGTGGTCCCGATCAGGGTTGGCTTGATGCCCCTTCTTCCTCTTGGAACGCTTCTCCCTTTGTGCGTCTTCCAACTCCGCAGCACTGCTGGTCACAGCTGACTTCCAGTGAGAGCAGTCCAAAGCCAGGGCTTCCCAGTTCTCGGTGTCTAGGCCATAGTTTTTGAGACTGGCTTTCCCAGTCAGGGTTGGCTTGACGTGCCTTCCTCTTGGCACATTTCTCCCTTTCACCCTCCATTCGTGCGTCTTTGATTCCACAGCACTGCTAGTCACAGCTGACTTCCAGTGAGAGCACTCAAGGGTCAGGGCTTCCAGTTCTTGGTGTCTATGACACAGTTTTTATGGTTAGCTTTCAGCCCATCCCTTAATTCCACATTGGTTCGAATTCCGCAGCACTGCTGGTCACAGCTGACCTCCAGTGAGAGCACTCCAAAGCCAGGGCTCCTCCTCAAAGGGGGGGGGGTCGTTGGGCCATTTCCTGGGGGTCGCAAAGCTCTCTCCCAAATGGCTGCCGGCCCCTCAGCCAGCCCCTCAGCGTGCTTCGCTCCTCCCCTTCCTCTTCCCACAGACAGGGCGGCCGGAAGTCAGGGGGAGGAGCTTCGGGGAACATGGCCGCCGCTGTCGCTGCCTCAGAAGGGCCAGGTCTGAGGGGGAGGCTCCAAATGCGGCCTAGCCGACCAGGGGAGCCTTCCCCACTCGGCCCTCACCCCCTGCTTGGCTCGGAAGGGGCCAGGGTTGAGGGGAAGGCTCCAAATGCGGCCTAGCAGGCCGGGGAGCCTTCCCCACTCGGCCCTTGCCAGGCTAGGAAGGGGCCAGGGGAAGGCTCCCCACGCGGCCTAGCCACCCAAGCCTGATCCAGGTCCCTCATGGGTGGAAGTCAGGTCTCTCTGGTTGTGAGTCAACTACAACTCCCAGAAACAACAAAGGTTAGTTCCCCTCCAAGCCCTCCAGTCATCCACTGGAAGCATATCAGGCATGTGTTCTGGTTCCATTCCATTCTTGTTGGAGTTCAGAATGCTCTTAGTTGGCAGGGGAACTATACATCCCAGCAACTCCCAAAAGCCAAGGTCTATTTTGCCCAAAACTCCAGTCTTTTCTCTTCATCATGTATGTATCATGTTCTGTATGCCCAGTTTGTTCGGTTCAATTGTTGTTGGAGTTCAGAATGCTCTTTGATTATAGGTGAACTATACATCCCAGAAACTTCAACTCCCAAAAGGCCAAGGTCTGTTTTCCCCAAACCTTTCCAGTCTTTTCTGTTCGTCATGGGAGTTCTGTATGCCAGGTTTGCTTCAACCCCATTCTTGTTGGAGTTCAGAAGGGCCTTTCTTGGCAGGGGAACTATACATCCCAGCAACTTCAACTCCCAAATGCCAAGATCTATTTTCCCCAAACTCCACCCGTCTTAAAATGTGAGCATATTGAGTATTTGTGCCAAGTTCGGTCCAGATCCATGGTCATTTGGGTTCACAGTGCTCTCCGGATGTAGGTGAACTACATCCCCTGTACATTGCTGCCAACTCCTCCCAAACCCCTCCAGTGTTTTCTCTTGGTCATTGGGGTTCTGTGTGCCAAGTTTGGTCCAGGTCTGCCATTCGTGGAGACCTCAGTGGTCTGTGGAAGCCAGAGCTGCATCGGTTGAAGGTACTGCAAATCCCATAATCTATTGTCCATAATCCCCCAGACATATTTTTTGTGATTAATCACTATGCTTTATTTGTAACAATGAAAATACATATTAGATGTTTGCATTAGAATTCATAAGAGTAGCAAAATTATTTATGAAGTAGCATCAAAAATATAGTTGGGGGTCACCACAATATGAGGAACTTTATTTAGGGGTCACAGTATTAGAAAGGTTGAGAACCACTGTTGTAGTTTATCAATAGGTGTAGGTTTAAGACATCCTGTGATTATTCTGCCTGTTTCATCCAATGCGATGTTCACCTGCTTTGTATGGGCAGACCTATGCCAAAGGTTTAAGACAACCTGTGATTATTCTGCGTGGTTCATTCAATGCTATGTTCACCTGCTTTGCATGGGCAGACTTGTGCCAAACAGGGCAGGCATACTCCGCAGTTGAGTAAGACAAGGCCAGGGCTGATGTTCTTACTAATTTGAGGTCTGCACCCCATATACTGCCAGTAAGTTTTTGCAGGATGTTATTGCATGCAGCTACTTTGTGCTTGGTGTTCAAGCAGTGTTTCCTATATGCTAGTGTTCGATCTAAGGTGACGCCGAGATATTTAGGATGGGGACAGTGTTCAAGCTCTTGACCTTCCCAGGTGACTTTCAGTTTCCTGTTGGCTTCATGGTTGCGTAGATGGGAAGCACACACTTGTGTCTTGGCAGGGTTAGGCTTCGGCTGGTTATCTTTGGAGTAGCTAGGGAGATCTTTCAGGGCATTAGTAAGTCGGATGTTGATGGCCTTGGCCTAACAACACAAGCAAAAGACTTTGAAACAGTTGAAATCCAACTTATTATTGATATAATATGAATATAATTATTTAACTAACTAAAAATATGGATATAATATTAACATATTATTAATATATTATATGCTAGCTGCCCCCTGCCACGCATTGCTGTGGCCCAGTCTGTGTATATGTATTTTTGGTGTGTGTATATATGTATATATGTATGTTTGCATATGTGTGTGTATGGTTTGGTGCATGCGTTGTAATGTAATTTTTGTTCTTTTTGGCTTTTCTGCTGTGTTTTTATGAGTGATGGTCACTCGTTAGCTTGATATGTGTATTGTTTCCAAATTTAGTGTCAATTCGCCCAGTGGTTTTTGAGTTATGCTAATCCCACAAACAAACATTACATTTTTATATAATTATAGTGTTATATATAATATTTATTTATTTACTTATTTATTTACTTTACTTTACTTATATACCGCTGTTCTCAGCCCGAAGGCGACTCACAGCGGTTCACACCAACAAGAACAGCAAAAATTCAATGCAACAGTATAAAAACAGTTAACAACTAACACATTACACAGATTAATAAACAATTACTACAATAACCAATCATTATCGTCTCATCATCAAAACCATAGTCCAGATTCGTCATCCACTGTTCCACTCCTATGTTCATTACCAATCATTGCACTAGTTATTCGAACGCCTGCACACACAGCCAGGTCTTCACTTTTTTGCGGAATACCATTAGAGATGGTGCTAGTCTAATGTCCGTGGGAAGGGCGT
>NW_026844589.1:5841701-5856653 GCF_025583915.1 Anolis sagrei ordinatus | reverse complement strand
TCACCAAATTGTAGATTCAGGGAAGAAGATTACTGGACACACAGTTGACTTTTGGAACTAGTCATTCCCTGAGGGATTGTGTATGCTGCTGCACAAAACTTTGCGACATTGTAGGTTGTAGCTGAATTAGTATCTGCAAGTAGCAGGGAGGTATAAAATTGTCCTGAATGGCCTGGGTGCTTGTCTATCAGGGGTAAGATAAGCCTGGCACGGGTATCCCTGTAGAACGGACACTGAAGGAGCACATGTTCTATTGTTTCCACATGACCCGAGTCACAGGGGCAGCAGAGTCTCTCTGGGAAAGGGATCTTCCGGTAGCGGCCTTCGAGTACAGCTGATGGGAGAGCGTAGCATCGGGCCAGGGTGAAAGCCCTCCGATGAATAGGAACCTCTAAGTATGTTAAATATGCCATAGGGAAGGCAAGGTATCTGCTGTCTTCACTGACAAGAAAGGTTGGAGCCGAGGCCAGATCTAGTTGGCGCTCTGTGTCTGTGATACGTTGTTTAATAAGTGCTTTGGCTTGATTGTAATCCATAGCTAATAGTAGACCTGGAGAAAATCCCAACGAGGAGATTTTGGATGCTACCGCCTGCTTCCATGTGGATTGGAAGTCATCCTCCATGGTTAGTGGGGCAAGGCCAAGGGGTGCACGGGACAGTCTGAGCCAGAGGTTAAGTATGGCCACCCACACCCTGGCCTCCACTCTCATCAAGCCCGTCTCTAGACGCAGGGTGGCATTAGAAACGCATTGAGGTACCTGCAAGGACGATCTCAGAAACTTGGACTGAACCACCTCTAATGGGGCAAAACTGGGGAAGGGGCCCAGCTGAGCACCATACAAGAGTTGGGCTAATGACTTGGCTTCAAACAGCTTGAGCGCTGCCGGTGTGAAGTGACCCCCTCTTGTCCTGAGATATTTAAGAATGGCAATTGAGCTCCCCTGCGCGGTGTTGGATACTTGATCCCCATGAGCTCTTCTGCTACCATTAGATTGGAAAACTACACCTAGATATTTGAAGGATGTAACTTGTTCAATTTTATGACCATCTATGCTCCAAGAGTAAGTCCTGGGCCTATTAGCGAAAGCCATGATTTTGGTTTTATTGTAATTGAGTTGGAACTGATCTGTGTTGCAATATTGTATTAATGCTCTCAAAGCTCTTTTGAGCCCAATGGGTGTTCTAGAGAGCACGGCAGCATCATCTGCATCAAGCAGGATGGAGATGTGTCTTCCCGCCAGCTTTGGGGGGTGGAAGTCCATGTTTNCCCCGTGTTTACAACGGCCACGCGGCGACAGTTCTGCTCCTGCTCTTCAGCCGAGGAGAGTGGGGCGCCCTTGTTGTGAGAGTGCTGCTTGTGCTTCTCTCTCGCGGCCTTGGGAGCCTTTCTTTCTCGGCAGTGGAGTGCCTTCCCAGGCTTGGTTCTGCTTCTCTTTGCAGCATGGCCATCATCCTGCCTTTGGGGCTGAGCTGGAGGGAGTGGCTGGTGGTGGGCGCCCTCCTGGGGCTGCTCTACGCGCTCCCCCCCGGGCTCAGGACCCTCCTCCTCTTCGCCTACGGCGCAGCCTGGGTGCTCGAGTGGGACCTCCGGGCCTCGAGGGCGGCACAGCACCGCGGGTGAGCTGCCCGCCCTCCTCCTTGGCCCCCTGGAAGGGGAACGGGAGTCCACAGCCGACCCCCCGCCTCCCAAACTTATCACAATAAGAAACTGTTCAAAAGGGGGCCCCCAAAGGACACCCAGTCCAAGCCCAAACTCCGGTCCCCACTCCAGGTGCTTTGGACTTCAACTCCCACAATACCCAGCAGCCCCATAGGCATGCCCACACTTCGTTCCCCCTCTTCAGGTGCTTTAGACTTCAACTCCCAGAATTCCCAGCAGCCTCAAAGGCATGCCCACACTTGGTTCCCCCTCTTCAGGTGCTTTGGATATCAACTCCCAGAATTCCCAGCAGACTCAGAGGCATGCCCACAATTGGTTCCCCCTCCAGGAGCTTTGGACTGCAACTCCCAGAATTCCCAGCAGCCTCAGAGGCATGTCCACACTTGGTTCCCCCTCCAGGTGCTTTGGACTTCAACTCCCACAATTCCCAGCAGCCTCATAGGCATGCCCACACTTGGTTCCCCCTCCAGTTGCTTTGGACTTCAACTCCCAGAATTCCCAGCAGCCTCAGAGGCATGTCCACACTTGGTTCCCCCTCTTCAGGTGCTTTGGACTTCAACTGCCACAATTCCCAGCAGCCTCATAGGCATGCCCACACTTGGTTCCCCCTCCAGTTGCTTTGGACTTCAACTCCCAGAATTCCCAGCAGTCTCAGAGGCATGTCCACACTTGGTTCCCCCTCTTCAGGTGCTTTGGACTTCAACTGCCACAATTCCCAACAGCCTCATTAGTATTATCAACTGGCTTGGGGACCTGGCGGGTTATTTCAGAAAGGCGTTGTGTGCCAAGGTTGGTCTTGATCAGATGTTTATGTGGATCACAGTGGTCTCAGGAAGTGAGTGAAGGTACTGTGAGTCCCATTGTCCGTGGTCCATCCTCCTCCAACCTGCAGCAGGATGTAGAGTGGGTCATGGGGGCTCTGTGTGCCAAGTTCTTGATAAATCATTGGATGATGGTTGCAGCAGTCTCTGGAAGTGAGTGAAGGTACTGCGAGTCTCATCGTCCATGGTCCATCCTCTGCCAGGATGTAGGCTGGGTCATGGGGACTCTGTGTGCCAAGTGTGGTCTTTATCAGTCTTTTTTGGGAGCCGCGGTGGTCTGTGGGAACTGAAGGGTTTGAAAGTACTACAAATCCCATCATCCATTGTCCGTCCTCCCCCAAAACTCACCAGTATGTAAAGGGGGGTCACAGGGGTTATGTGTGACAAGTGTGGTCTTGATCAGTAATTGGATAAGGGTCGCAGCGGTCTTGGAAAGTGAGTGAAGGTACTGCGAGTCCCATTATCCATGGACCATCCTCCCCCAAACTGCATCAGAATGTAGAGTGGGTCATGGGGACTCCATGTGCCAAGTGTGGTCTTAATCAGTCATTGGATGAGGGTTGCAGCGGTCTCGGAAAGTGAGTGAAGGTACTGCAAGTCCCATCATTCATAGTCCATCCTCCCTAAACCATACCAGAATGCTGAGTTGGCCATGGGGGCTCCCTGTGCCAAGTTTGGACTTTATTGCTAATTGGATGAGTGTCGCCGTGGTCTCGGAAAGTGGGTGAAGAAACTGCAATTCCCATCATCCATGGTCTGCCCTTCTCCAAACAGCACCAGGATGTACAGTGGGTCACGGGGGCTCTGTGTGACAAGTTTGGTCTCGATCTGTCATTGGTGGAGCCACAGCGGTCTATGGTTGCCCCAGCGATTTAAAGTACAACAAATCCCGTAATCCGTGGTCCACCTCCCCCAAACCGCACCAGGATGTAAAGTGGATTATGGGGGTTATGTGTGTCAAGTTTGGTCCAAGTCCGTCGCTCGTGCACGTCACAGTGGTCTGTGAAAGTGGCAGCTAATCAGAAAGCTACAACATACATACATACATTACATACATAAACACATACATACAAACATTCTCTTTTATTATATACTAGCTTGGGGACCCGACGCTGCCCGGGTTATTAGAGAAAGTGGGTAATGGTGGTTCTGTATGCCAAGTTCGGCCTTTATTGGTAATTGGATGACAGTTGCATTGTTTTCAGGAAGTGAGTGAAGGTACTTGAAGTCCCATCATCCATTGTCCATCCTCCTCCAAACAGCAGAATGATATAGAGTGGGTCATGGGGGCTCTGTGTGCCAAGTTTGATCTTGATCAGTGATTGGATTTGGGTCGCAGTGGTTTCAGTTAGTGAGTGAAGGTACTGCAAGTCCCATCATCCATGATCCATCCTCCTCCAAACTGCAGCAGGATGTAGAGTGGGTCATGGGGGCTCTGTGTGCCAAGATTGGTCTTGATCAGTCATTGGATTTGGGTTGCAGTGGTTTCAGTAAGTGAGTGAAGGTACTGCAAGTCCCATCATCCATGATCCACCCTCCTAAAAACTGAAACAGGATGTAGATAGGGTCATGAGGGCTCTGTGTGCCAAGTTTGTTCTTGAGCAATCATTGGATTTGAGTCGCAGTGGTTTCAGTAAGTGAGTGAAGGTACTGCAAGCCCCTTCATCCATGATCCACCCTCCTAAAAACTGAAACAAGATGTAGATAGGGTCATGGGGGCTCTGTGTGCCAAGTTTGGTCTTGATCAGTGATTGGTTCAGGGTCGCAGTGGTTTCAGCAAGTGAGTGAAGGAATTGCAAGTCCCATCATCCATGATCCACCCGTCACTAAACTGAAACAGGATGTAGATAGGGTCATGGGGGCTCTGTGTGCCAAGTTTGGTCTTGATCAGTGATTGGTTCAGGGTCGCAGTGGTTTCAGTAAGTGAGTAAAGATAGTGCAAGTCCCATCATCCATGGTCCATCCTCCTCCAAACTGCAGTAGGATGTAGAGTGGGTCATGGGGGCTCTGTGTGCCAAGTTTGGTCTGTATTGGTAATTTTCTAACACAGCCTAAGGCCTTTCTCTCTCCTCTCTTGTCACCTCAGAATCTTGGAACTTTCAGGCTGGCCAATCAGAGACCATATGCAATTCTCCTTCTCTCATTTCCCTGCTTTTCTCATTAACCCTCTTCTCCACCAGGGGGTCCTGTTGCGGCTGGCCAATCAGAGACCATATGCAAATGGCAGCCAGTCAGAAAGCTGGCACATACACTTGCGCCCTCCACATACATACATACATACATACGTACGAACACTCTCTTTTATTATATATATAGAAGATATAGATATTTGTATATTCTAATGCTTTTGATTGTGACCCGCTTTGAGTCTCCATATGGAGAGATAAAGTGGGATATAAATAAATAAAATTCAACCGGCTTTGTGATGGCCACAAAAACCAAGTTTCGGGAGTCGAACGATTGCACAATGAAACAGGGAATAACACTTTCTTCTTCCTCTCTCTCTTTCCCCGGCGCAGTGTCGTCTTTTCATCTGTACCATCCGCTCCGAGGAGCCATCGTGGTGATCGGCCCCGCCAACGCGCCCGCCCCGCCCGAGGAGAAGATGCTCCAGATCACCCAAGGTGACCTTTTCATAATGAAAGGGATGAGATGACAAAGTTCAAGCTGACATCCAAGTTCTAGGTCCTGCCTAGGCTCCTTCAATATTTCCAGAAACAAACTTACCAATTTATTTAGGTTAAACAGTTGTAATCTGCCATCTGTTTCTAAAGTGTTTCCAAAGCATATTTAATGAAAATTTCGTTACTAAGTCGTTACAGTAATTGCGCATGCGCATAATTAAATTACTGTAATTGGGGAAACTTCACAAGCTTCTATTTCCCTCATTTTTATAGCTATTGGGGTGAATTTGCTACAATGGTAGAAGACATCTACCATTTGTATATTCTAAGTGAGTGAAGGTACTGTGAGTCCCATCGTCCATGGTCCATCCTCCTCCAAACTGCAGCAGGATGTAGAGTGGGTCATGAGGGCTCTGTGTGCCAAGTTTGGTCTTGATTAATCATTGGATGATGGTTGCAGTGGTCTCAGGAAGTGAGTGATGGTACTGCAAGTCCCATCATCCATGGTCCATCCTCCATCAGGATGTTGAGTGGGTCATGGGGGCTCTATGTGCCAAGTTTGGTCTTGATCAATCATTGGATGATGGTTACAGCGGTCTCAGGAAGTGAGTGAAGGTACTGCAAGTCCCATCATCCATGATCCATCCTCTGCCAGTATGTAGAGTGGGTCATGAGGGCTCTATGTGCCAAGTTTGGTCTTGATCAATCATTGGATGATGGTTGCAGCGGTTTCTGGAAGTGAGTGAAGGTACTGCAAGTCCCATCATCCATGGTCCATCCTCCGCCAGGATGTAGAGTGGGTCATGGGGGCTCTATGTGCCAAGTTTGGTCTTGATCAATCATTGGATGAGGGTCATAGCGGTCTCGGGAAGTTAGTGGAGGTACTTCAAGTCCCATCATCCGTGGTCCACCCTCCTCTAAACTGCATTAGGATGTAGAGTGGGTCATGGGGCCTCTGTGTGCCAAGTGTGGTCTTTATAGGTCTTTGTTGGGGGCTGCGGTGGTCTGTGGGAACGGAAGGGTTTGAAAGTACTACAAATCCCATCATCCATTGTCCATCCTTCCCCAAAACCTACCAGTACGTAAAGAAGGTCATGGGAGTTACGTGTGCCAAGTGTGGTCTTGATCAGTCATTGGATAAGGGTCGCAGCACCAAATTTGGGGAAGTTGCACTCATCCAAAGTTAGCCATGTTGAGTCTGCGCATCAAGTGTGGTCCCGATCTATCATCAGTTGGGTTTGCAGTGATCTCTGGATGGGGGCGAACTATAACTCCTGAAATTCAAGATCAATGCCCTCCAGATAATGTTGACCCTCCAAGGTTGACATTTGGCTTGTTGTGGAAACAACGATTGGGGATAAAAGATTCATTGGAGACGCCTTTCTCCCATGACAATGGCTCTTCCAGGAGTGGATTTCCCTTCTTAAAGGTCGACCTCTCACTTATTTCTGTCTCAACTCAGAGTCATTTGTAAGCCGGATTATTATTATTACTAGCTGTTCCCTGCCACGCGTTGCTGTGGCCCACATGGGAGTTCTGTGTGGGAGGTTTGGCCCAATTCTTTCGTTGGTGGGGTTCAGAATGCTCTGTGATTGTAGGTGAACTATAAATCCCAGCAACTACAACTCCCAAATGTCAAGATTTTATTTTCCCCAAACTCCACCAGTGTTCACATTTGGACATATTGAGTATTCGTGTAGAGTTTGGTCCAGATCCATCATATATAAATAGGTCCTTGAGTTAATCAAGAATACACTGGTCTATTATTATTATTATTATTATTATTATTATTATTATTATTATTATCAGCGTCTCAAGCTTGCTGAGGGAAATGGACACCTCAGCCACCCAGGTCAGCGTGAAGAACATCAACACCATCATGACGGTTCGCTGCAGAGTGTTCCAGAGCTACACGGCCTCCAGCTCCATGCCTTCCATCCCCTCGTAAGTCTCCTGCTATCATAATTGGTAGCCATGATGGGTCCCCTCAAGCCCCCCCAGGAGGTTGAGTTGGGCATAGGGGTTCTGTGTGCCACGTTGGGTCCAGATCCATCTTCGGCAGTGGTCACAGTGCCTCTGGTTGTAAGTCAACTACAACTCCCAGAAATGAAGGTCCGTCCCCCCCTCCTGTATTTGAAAGGTCAGCCTTTCAAAACCAGAGAGTGGGGTGAGCTCCTGCCGTTAGGCCCAGCTCCTGCTGTTAGGCCCAGAGGAAGAAAAGGGACTAAGAGAGAGAGGGAAGGAAGAGAAAAGGTGGGAAGGTGTTATGAGAAAGCAAGGGAAGGAAAGAAAGGAAAGAGGGAGGGAGGAAGAAAGAAAAGTTAAGTGAAGGAAGGAAAGAAGAGGGAAGGAAAAGGAAGGAAGCAAAGAAGAGAGAGAAGGAAGGAAGAAGAAGGAGAGGAAGAAAGGGGAGTGATAGAGGGAAGGAAGAGAAAAGAGGGGGAAGGTGTTACAAGAGAAAGCAAGGGAAGGAAAGAAAGAAAAGAGGGAGGAAGAAAGAAAAAGAAGGTTTGTGACAGAAGGAAGGAAGGAAAAAGAGGGAAGGAAAAGGAAGCAAAGAAGAGAGAGAAGGAAGGAAGAGAAAGAATGAAGAGGAAGGAGAGGAAGAAAAGGGAGTGAGAGAGAGGGAAGGAAGAGAAAAGAGGGGGAAGGTGTTACAAGAGAAAGCAAGGGAAGGAAAGAAAGAAAAGAGGGAGGAAGAAAGAAAAGTTTGTGATGGAAGGAAAGAAAAAGAGGGAAGGAAAAGGAAGGAAGCAAAGAAGAAAGGAAAGAAGAGAAAGAAGAAGGGAAGGAGAGGAAGAAAGAGTGAGAGAGAGGGAAGGAAGAGAAAAGAGGGAAAATGCTACGAGAGAAAGCAAGGGAAGGAAAGAGAAAAGAGGGAGGGAGGGAGGGAGGAAGAAAAAGGAAGGAAGCAAAGAAAAAAGGGAAGGAAAGAAGAAAAGGAATTAAAAGAAAGGAGAGGAAGAAAAGGGAAAGAAAGAGGGAAGGAAGAGAAAAGGGGGAAGGTGTTACGAGAGAAAGCAAGGGAAGGAAAGAAAGAAAAGAGTGAGGAAGAAAGAAAAGGAAGGTTTGTGACGGAAGGAAAGAAAAAGAGGGAAGGAAAGAAGAGAGAATAAAGAGAAAAGAGAGGAAGAAAAGGGACTGAAAGAAAGGGAAGGAAGAGAAAAGAAGCGAAGGTGTTATGAGAGAAAGCAAGGGGAGGAAAGAAAGAAAAAAAGGAGGAATAAAGAAAAAGAAAGGAGAGGAAGGAAAAGAAAAGAGGGAGGAAAAGGAAAGGAAGAAAGAGAGAGGGAAGGAAGAAGGACAAAAGGGAGGGAAGGAAAAGAGAAGGAAGAAGAGAAAGGGGAGAAGAAAAGGGAGTGAGAGAAGGAAGAAGAGAAAAGAGGGGGACGGTGTGAGAGAAAGCAAGGGAAGGAAAGAAAAAGAGTGGAAGAAATGAAAAAGGAGAAAAAGGAGAAAAGAAAAAGGAAGAGAAAAGAGGGGGATGTGTTATGAGAAAGCAAGGGAAGGAAGGAAAGAAAAAAGGGAGACAGAAAAGAGCGTTTGTG
The DNA here is from genome assembly GCF_025583915.1 of Anolis sagrei ordinatus. NCBI lineage: Eukaryota > Metazoa > Chordata > Lepidosauria > Squamata > Anolidae > Anolis > Anolis sagrei. The sequence goes on along the minus strand of NW_026844589.1, from coordinate 5,848,000 downwards.
ATAGAAGGAAGGAAAGAAAGGAAAAGAGGGAAGGAAAAGGAAGGAAGCAAAGAGGAGAGGGAAGGAAAGAAAATGAAGAGGAAGTAGAGGAAGAAAAGGGAAGGAGAGAGGGGGAAGGAGAGAGAAAAGAGGGAGGAAGAAAAGGAGGGTTTGTGACAGAAGGAAGGAAAGAAAGAAAAAGAGGAAAGGAAAAGGAAGCAAAGAAGAGAGAGAAGGAAAGAAGAGAAAGAATGAAGAGGAAGGAGAGGAGGAAAAGGAAGTGAGAAAGAGAGGGAAAGAAGAGAAAGTGGGAAAGGTGTTACGAGAGAAAGCAAAGGAAGGAAAGAAAAAGAGTGGAAAAAATGAAGGGAAAAGAAAAGAAAGGAAGAGAAAAGAGGGGGGAATGGGGGATGTGTTATGAGAGAAAGCAAGGGAAGGAAAGAAAGAAAAGAGGGTTTGTGACAGAAGGAAGGAAGGAAAGAAAGAAAAAAAGAGGAAGAAGAAGGGAAGGAAGAAGGGAAGAAGGAGGGAAGGAAAGAAGAGAAGGAATGCAAAGAAAGGAGAGGAAGAGAAGGGGGTCAAGGTACATGAGGGAAAGAAAGGATGAGCGGAGGGGGAGGAGGAGTATGAGGGAAAGGGAGGGAGGAAAGGAAGAGAAGGAAGGGAAGAGGAAGAGGGGCGGAGGAAACCCAGGCCCTGCCTTTCAGCTCTACTTCCCATTTCTTTCCCGTCAGTGTGGCCCAGCGGCCTCCTCCTCTTCCGGAAGTGACACTTCGTGACCTGGTCCCGGCCAAGAAGAGGAAGGCGGAGGAAATGGAGTCGGAGCCGGAGCAAGACAAGAGGGCAGGGAAGAGAAGGTGAGAAGGCGCCGATGTCTCTGTGAAGAAAAATTGGATAGAGCCTTCCCGACAGATGCCCATCCCGACTCTGCTGGAAAAATCCAGAGAAGGAGACTCCACCAGACTTCCAGGCAGCGGGATTTTCCGCTGTTGTCTTGTTTGGCGGCTCTTCCTTTTTACGGCACCAGAGAAATGCCGGCGATGAAAGGAAGGAGGAAGTCTGCGATCGAGGGCTCTTCGACAGAGAGGATGGAGTGAGAGCGCCTCCGGTGGCCGGAATCAAGCACAACCTCCGGGACGCCGAAGTTGGGGAATACCTCCGCCTATTTATTTCTTTACAGCACTTCAGTTCCGCCCTTCTCACGCCGTCTCAAGGCGGATTGCAGAACACACACACGGCCAACATTCAGTGCCGCTAAACGGACAGGACAGACAACAGAGAGAGGTCTAGGTCGGCATTTTTCCCACCTTCGGCATCCTGAAGGTTGTGCTCGAGTCAAGCACCGAAAGGGTTAAATGGATGCAGTGACTCAGAGAAGCCGCGGTTCGATACGAGGGTTGAATGAAAAGTAATGCCTCCACCTTCACTACTTGGGTTCGGATGGGAATATTTTATTAAACGCAGAAATCATCTACTATTCACTTTTGCACATAATCACCAGACAATCGGATACATTTCTGCCAGCAATGAACAAGTTTTCTGAAGCCGTCACAGAAGAAGTCGACACAACCAGCATCTCACAGTTCTCTCAACGTCTTCATCAGGAGCATCATGATGTCCCCGCAGATCTTATTTCATTATCGGGAACAGATGGAAGTCAGACGGTGCTAATCTGGACTGTATGGAGGATGTCGTACGGTGGTGAGATCCAGTCTCTGAAGTTTCAAGTCTGTGCACTTTCATTTCAGGCATCAGCATCCTGGGTACCCATCGTGCACAGATCTTCCGATAGCCAAGCAAAGCAATAATGTGACCCACACGTTCTTGTGAAATGCCGATTATGCTTGAAATTTCTCTCTGAGTGATGCGACGATCATCCTGAATCAATCTGTCACCCTTTTGCTTGTGAAAGTGAGTGGTTGCTGTCACAGGACATCCAACTCTTTGTCACGCAAGTCAGATGTTCCCAGCTCAACATCTTTGATACGACGATCGTCCTGAATCAATCTGTCACCCTTTTGCTTGTGAAACTCGGTGGTTGCTGTCACAGGACGTCCAACTCTTTGTTTGTCACGCAAAGTCAGATGTTTCCACCTCAACTTCTTTAAACTTAGTCTCCCAACGACGCACAGTACTCACATCAACACAATCCCCATAAACAGCTTGCATTCTCCAATGAATCTCCTTTGGAGTGACACCTTCTGCTGTCAAGAATTCAATGACTGCACTTTGCTTAAGTCGCATTGACCAACCGTCTGTGCAGGGTTTCATACTTTTCACTTTAACAACACAATCAAGAATTCAATGACTGCACATTGCTTAAGTCGCATTGACCACCATCTGTGCAAGGTTCCATACTCCGCACTTAACAACACAACTGTTCAATGCTAAGGCTTGCCACCAAAATGGAACTGTAGAGGAGAGTCTACTGAACAAGCCAGTACCTGCTGCATACCAGTACTGCCATCTGTTGAGGAGTTATGAAGGTGGAGGCAGTACTTTTCATTCAACCCTTGTATAAGCCTGTTGCTTAGTAACACCTCGGTCTGTGAGAGCTCTCAGTGTGAGAGAAGCTTCTCTGTGTGAGAGGACGCCTCAGTGGGAGAGGTGTGAAGTAGGCCTCAGAGTGTGAGGTAGGCCTCGATATGAGAAGGTCTCATGTGTGAAGGTTGAACTTTTACTTGTGTCAAGAGTCTGGTATTTCTTTTTTTTATGGTGCCGTAAAATACCTCCCTGCCTAATTTCTCTACTCACAGCTCACAGTGGTTTCAAACTGCTTAGGTCAGTGTTTCTCAGCCTGGGGGGATCACGAGGGGGGTTTCAGAGGGGTCGCCAAAGACTATCCCAAAACATCTCTTTCTGATGGTCTGAGGAACCCCTTTGGCAGAGAAGGCTGACGGTCTCTCCGCCTCTCCTTCTCTCCCTTTTTGGAAACAGACGGCGAATCCTCCCACCAGAAGCCCTCCTCCGCTGTGATTGGCTGGCTTCTCGGCCAAGGGGAGGGCTGTTTCTGAGACCCCAAACAGGGAGGGGAGAGCAGGCGTGTTTGGTGCATGGCAGCGTGGTGCGCATGGGAGGCTGAGAGGCTGGAAGGAGGCTCAACAAGTGCCTTCAAGAGATGGGGGTCTCTGTCATTGGTGGGGTTCAGAATGCTCTGTGATTGTAGATGAACTATAAATCCCAGTAACTACAATCCCCAAATGACAAAATCAGTCCCCTCCAACCCCACCAGTATTTAAATTTGGGCATATTGGGTATGTGTGACAAATTTGGTCCAGTGAATGAAAAGACATCCTGCAGATCAGGCACTGACGTGACGATTCAGATCTCTTCCAACTCCTATTCTTCTGTGATTCCTTGCAGCCGCCGCGACAGCGAAAGAAGCGGGCCCTTGGCCCTTGGCCCTGTGCCATCCAGTGCAGCCCCGGCATCCCTTGTGCCTCCGTGAGTGCCCAGCGCGGTGGAGACTTTGTGGCAAAATCGTGGGTGGGTGGGTGGTGGGTTTCTCTGCTGAGAAACGAGGCCAATGCTCTCCCTCCTTCTCTTCCCCTTTTTTTCTAGGCCTGCCGCTCCACTGGCGTTCCCTGGTCGGAAGTGCCAATGGAAAAGAAAACACTGCAACCCAGCACCGTTGCCGGCCACCTCCACTGTATTCCTTCCCAAGGTAAGAGGTGCTTCACGTGAAAATGGTTTGCTTGGGGGTTAATGGGTCATGGGGGCTCTGTGTGCCAAGTTTGGTCTTTATCGGTCATTGGATGAGGGTCACAGTGGTCTCAGGAAGTGAGTGAAGGTGCTGCAAATCCCATCATCCGTGGTCTGTACTCCCCCAAACCACACCAGGATCTAAAATGGGTCATGGTGGGTCTATGTGCCAAATTCAGTCCAGATCTGTAATTTGTGGGAGCCACAGTGTTCTTTGGAGGTAAATTTCAGGCAAAAATTGGTATGATAAGAAACAAAGATGGCAGGGACCTAACAGAAGCTGAAGAGATCAAGAGAAGGTGGCGAGACTATACAGAAGATCTGTATAGGAAGGATAATAATATTGAGGATAGTTTTGACAGTGTGGTGAATGAATTAGAACCAGACATCCTGAGGAGTGAGGTTGAATGGGCCTTAAGAAGCATTGCTAACAACAAAGCAGCAGGAGACGATGGGATCCCAGCTGAACTGTTTAAAGTCTTGGAAGAGGATGCTGTCAAGGTGATGCATGCCATATGCCAGCAAATATGGAAAACACAAGAATGGCCATCAGACTGGAAAAAATCAACTTCTATCCCCATCCCCAAAAAGGGAATTGCGAAAGACTGCTCCAACTTCTGTACAGTGGCCCTTCTTTCTCATCATGCCAGGAAGGGAATGCTCAAGACCCTGCAAGGAAGAAGACTCCAGCAAGACATGGAGAGAGAGTGGCCAGGTGGACACGCTGGGTTCAGAAAAGGCAGAGGAACCAGAGGCCACATTGCCAATATCCGGATGCTGGAGAATGGAGAAAGGACGGGAGTGTCAGAAAAACATCTATGTCTGCTTCATTGACTATTCCAAAGCCTTGGACTGTGGATCATCATAAATTGTGGCAAGTTCTTGGTGGGATGGGCATCCCAAGCCCCCTTCCCTCTCTCCTGAGGAATCTGTGCGAGGACCAAGGAGCAACAGTCAGAACTCACCACGGAACAGGAGACGGGTTCCAGATTGGGAAAGGCGTACGGCAAGGCTGCAGACTCTCACCCAACCTTTTGAACTTGTATGCAGAACACATCATGCGAGGATGTGCGGGGCTTGAGGAATGCAAGGCTGGAGTTAAGATTGCTGGGAGATCTGGACCTGAGGGAAGGCGGAGCGGAGGAAGAGAGATGCTTTCGAGCTGTGGTGTTGGAGGAAAGTTCTGAGAGTGCCTTGGACTGTGAGAAGATCCAACCAGTCCATCTTCCAGGAAATAAAGCCCGACTGCTCACTGGAGGGAAGGACAGTAGAGGCCAAGAGGAAGTCCTTTGGCCACATCATGAGGAGACAGCAAAGCCTAGAGAAGAGAATGATGCTGGGGAAAGTGGAAGGCAAAAGGAAGAGGGGCCGACCAAGGGCAAGATGGATGGATGGATGGTATCCTTGAAGGGACTCGACTGACCTTGAAGGAGCTGGGGGTGGTGACTGCCGACAGGGAGCTCTGGCGTGGGCTAGTCCATGAGGTCACGAAGAGTCAGAAACGACCGAACGGATGAACAACAATATTATTGAACAACTGTGGAAGTGAAGAAAGGGAAGGCCCTTCAAGGCTGGAGGGAGGACGGAGGACGGAAGAGGGAGAGCGCCTCGGAGAGCGGCAGCGGTGCCGCCTTCGTCACTTCTAGACTGGATTACTGCACTGCACTCTGTGTGGGGCTGCCCTTGAAAACGGCCCAGAAATTTCAGATGATCCAGTGGGCGGCAGCCAGGTTGTTAACTGGGGCCTCTTACAGGGAGCGGTCAACCCTCCTGTTCAAGGAGCTCCACTGGCTGCCATTCATTTACCAGACCCAATTCAAGGTGCAGGTTCTTACCTACAAAGCCCTGAACGGTTTGGGACCCGTCTACCTGCGTGACCACATCTCCATATACGAACCCACACAATCCCTTCGAACATCCGGAGAGGCCTTGCTCTCGATCCCACCAGCATCACAGGCGCGGTTGGTGGGGACGAGAGAGAAGGCCTTTTCAGTGGTGGCCCCTCGACTCTGGAACTCACTCCCGAAAGACATCAGAGAGGCCCCAACTTTGGCAGTCTTCAGGAGGAGCTTGAAGACGTGGCTGTTCCGGTGTCCTTCCCGGAATAATGATCCCATCGCACTTTGTCCTCCCAAGCACTTGACATTTCTTTCGGTCTGCTCGTATGCCCTTCCACAAACGCCACTCTCACCTTGGCGTCCATGTCCCAACATTAATTCCAATTTCAACATTACATTTGGCCTTCCCACTGTTTTTAATTGTGTGTTGTCTTATTGGTAATGTTGTATATTTTATTGTCTATGTTTTTTTTTTATTATTATTAATAATAATAATAATAATAAATAATACAATTATTTTTAATTGCTTATATTGTTGTTTATTGCCTGTATTGTTGTATTTGGGCTCGGCCTCATGTAAGCTGCACCGAGTCCCTTGGGGGGATGGTAGCGGGGTACAAATAAAGTGTTATTATTATTATTATTATTATTAAAAACCCACGAAACAGCCAAAATACTGTGGTATATATTGTAAATTAATATTTTGTGAAAACCGCGACACAGGGAGTCCGCTCAAAGCGAAGTAGTGAGGAAACACTGTATTTGTGAATAAGCCCACTT
>NW_026844589.1:5791638-5824138 GCF_025583915.1 Anolis sagrei ordinatus | reverse complement strand
GGGCTGGTCCATGAGGTCACGAAGAGTCGGAGACGACTGAACGAATGAACAACAACAACATAGAGATATAGGTAAATAGATATATAGAGATATAGATATAGGTATGTATATATATAGGTAAATATAAAGACATAGATATATAGGTAAATAGACATATAGGTAAATAGATATATAGATATGTAGAGAGAGGTAAATAGATTGATAAATAAAGATAAATTGAGATATGATAGAGATATAGGTAAATAGATTGATAGATATAGATAGCGAGCGAGAGATAGAGGTATATAGAGTGATATACAGGTAGATTGATAGATAACAATATAGATACAGACAAAGAGGGGTAATAGACTAAGATACATAGGCAGAAAGAAATATTGATAGATAGAGATAGAAAGAAATAGACTGACTGAGAGGTAATTTCTTCAGTTCTCAGGCAATTTGATAAGCAATTTGAAACACAATAGATATGCAATTTGAAACACAATTCTATTAGAATGGCAGGCACATGTGCTTTAATGTATGCTTTTTGCCCTCCAGACGTGCGCCAGCGGCTGGGCAAGCGGCCGCATTCCCCGGAAACCCCCCCGCTGCCCACCACGCCGCCCCTCCTCCTCCGCGAGCCTCTCTCAGACGTCCACAGCCGGCTGGGCATCGTGAAGCAAGACCCCCAGGACAGGGAGAGGGACCGGGAGAGGGGGGAGAAGAAGAAGAAGAAGGCCGGTCAGTGCAGCCATTATTACTAGTATCACCATTCATATTATTAGACTCCTAGGGTCAGAAGGGGCCTCCAAAGGCCATCCAGTCAAATCCCATCCTGCCAGGCACAAAGATATTATTATTATTATTATTATTATTACTACTACTACTACTACTACTATTACTATTAGACTCCTAGAGTTGGAAGGAACCCCCAAAGGCCATCCAGTCTATATAAAAGAATTGTTGTTGTTGTCGTTGTTATTATTATTATTATTATTATTATTATTATTGCTGCTGCTACTACTATTATTAGACTTCTAGAGTTGGAAGAAACCCCAAGTGGCCATCCAGTCCCTAGAATAGAATTACTATTATATTATTATCTATGTATTATTATTATTATTATTATTATTATTATTATTATTATTATTATTAGACTCCTAGATTTGGAAGGGATCCCCAAAGGCCATCCATTCTCACCCCCTTCCAGGTAGGGAGATAATATTATCTATCTATCTGTTGTTGTTGTTGTTGTTGTTGTTGTTAGACTCGTAGTGTTGGAAGGAACCCTAAGGGCCATTCAGTCCATATAATTGAAGGAACCCTAAGGGCCATCCATTCTGACCCCATTCCAGACAGGGAGATAATATTATCTTCTATTATTATTATTATTATTATTATTATTATTATTATTATTATTATGACTATTACTACTACTGCTTGACTCCTAGAGTTGGAAGGGATCCCAAGGGCCATTCAGTCCATATAATAGAATTACTATTACATAATTATATTGTTGTTATTATTATTATTGTTATTATTATTGGACTCCTAGAGTTGAAAGGGATCCCTAAAGGCCATCCATTCTAACCCCTTTCTAGGTAGGCAGATAATATCTATCTATCTATTATTATTATTATTATTATTCCAGTTAGACTCCCAAGGGCCATTCAGTCTATATAATAGCATTACTTATTATTATTATTATTATTATTATTATTATTATTATTATTACTGTTAGACTCCTAGTGTTGGAAGGGACCTCCAAAGGCCATCCATTCTGACCCCATTCCAGACAGGGAGATAATATTATCTATTATTATTATTATTATTACTGTTAGACTCCTAGTGTTGGAAGGGACATCCAAAGGCCATCCAGTCCATGTAATAGAATTTTTATTATATTATTATTATTATTATTATTATTATTATTATTATTATTATAGAGTTGGAAGGGACCCCCAAGGGCCATCCATTATCCATGACTATCACCTTTGGTTCTCCTCCTTCGGCACAGGTGCGCTGTGGGCGAGGCTGGGCTCCGCCCCGAAGGCCCCGGAGAAGAAGAAGGCCCCGCTGCCCTTGGAGCAGCACGAGAAGAAGGTCCCCCCGCCCTCCTCATCCTCATCGGCCTGCTTGGCTTCCCCGGAGGAAGAAGACTCGGCGCTGCAGCGGGCCTGGGGGGCCCTGATCCAGGGGAAGGCGCACTCGCGGCAGCAGCAACAACAGCAGCAGCAGCAGCAGCAGAAGAGCCGCCTGGACCACCTGCCTTCACTGCAGATCGAGATCAGCCGGGAGGAGAGCAGCTCCGGCTCCGAGGCCGACTCCTGACCCATCCCCAGGCTCCCTTTATGGGGTGTTTTGGACACAACTCCCACCATCCCTAACAGCTAGTAGGCTATATGGCTTTGCTCCGGCAGCATTCTCTCCTGACATTTGGCCTGCATCTGTGGCTAATGGCGTCTTGGAATTGAGGCAAGTGGAGAGTATATTACTGGTATATATGATAATATCCAGGGTGGGAGAAAGAACCCTTGAATAGCATTGAGTAGCCATGAAGTTTGCAAAGTCAGTCAGGGAGGGTATCTGCATAGAGGTAGCCTGGCTGTTGTTGCCTGGAGGCATCCTCCGTCTGAGACGTGGCACTTGATTGTTTTGCTATCTGCAGAATAATAAATAAGTAAATAATCTGCAAAAATATTGATGAATATATTTGTGAATATGTTTATGAATATTTTCCTGAATATTTTTTGTGAATATTTCTGGATGTATTTTAACTAATACTTTAACAAATATTTTTTTTCTGTGAAAGTGTATATGGATATTATTTGTGAATATTTTAACCAATTTTTAACAAATATTTTTGCAAGTATTTATACATATTTCGCAGGAAAAATATTTGGGGAATAATAAATAAATAAATAATCTGAAAAAAATATTTATGAATATATTTGTGGGTTTTTTTCCCGTGAATATTTTTGTGAATATTTGTACATGTATTGTAACAACTATTGTTGTGAATATTTTTCTGTGAAAGTATTTATGGATATTATTTGTGACTATTTTAATGATTTTTTAACAAATATTTTTGCGAATATTTATACACATTTTGCAGAAAAAATATTTGCAAAAAATATATGCAGAAATATTTTAAAAAAACATTCACAGGAAAATATCTATAAACATACTGACGAATATATGCAGAAATATTTTACTGTCTTGATTCTGGTGATTTTTTAAAAATACTGGTAACCAGGTTCTGTTAATTTTCATGGTTACCAATATGTTAAAAAAATACTTTAGAAATGGAAATATTTGCAAAAATACTCATTAAAAATCATAAAAATATTCACAAACAATATCCAGAAATATTTTCGCTGGAAAACATGGACAAAATATATTCGCTGAACATATTTGTAATAATATTCACAAACAATATCCGGAAATATTTTTGCTGGGAAATATTGACAAAAAATATTCACTAAACATATTTGTGAAATATTCAGAAAAAATATATTAAAATATTCAGAAACATATTCACAAACAATATCTAAATATTTTCACAGGAAAATATTCACAAAATATATTTGTGAAAATATTCAGAAAAAAATATTTAAAAATATTCAGAGAAATATTCAGAAACATTCACAAACAATATCTAAATATTTTCACTGGAAAATATTCACAAAACGTATTTGTGAAAATATTCAGAAAAAATATATATAAAGAAATATTCAGAAAAGTTTTCAGAAACATATTCACAAACAATGTCTTAAATATTTTCACAGGAAAATATTCACAAAATATATTTGTGAAAATATTCAGAAAAAAATATTTAAAAATATTCAGAGAAATATTCAGAAACATTCACGAACAATATCTAAATATTTTCACAGGAAAATATTCGCAAAACATATTTGTGAAAATATTCAGAAAAAATATATAAAGAAATATTTAGAAAAGTTATTCAGAAACAATATTAACAGAAATATTCACAAACAATAACTGTAAATATTTTCACAGGAAAATATTTGCAAAATGTATTTGTAATAAACATATGTGCAGAAATATTCCGGAAAATATTTGTAAATATATTTTTTACAAATGCTGGTAACCATAAAAGTATTTAAAGAAGAAAAAAACACTGGAATCAAGACAGTAAAGAATAAAATAGGAGAACTCCAGATAGCAAGCATAGTATGCAGAGAATCAAGTGCCAATCAGCATTTCACCAAACAGAGGATGCCTCCTGGCAACAACAGCCAGGCTACCTCTATGCAGATACCCTCGTGGATTGACTTTGCAAACTTTATGCTATTCATGCAAATAGCAACATTCACTCTTGCATGAAACAGACTTTTTCCTCCCACCCTGGACATTATTCCACAAGTATATATACACTCTACTTGTTTGACTGCCAACAGAACCTAGATTAGGCTGCTAGGAATGTTGGGAGTTGTAGTCCAAAGTGCTGGCTGTGAAGGCCTTGTTGTCTCCCTTCTCCCCCTGTATGTGTGTATCTCCATGTAGAAGACTTCCAAACACTTCCTTTTCCTCTTCCTTTTTTTGCACTTCCTTTGCTGTGCATTTCTCAAGACTGGACTCGGAAAAGGCAAGGCCCAAACCCTCTCCCTTTCCCTCTTGAGACTTCCTTCCAGAATATATATAGATATATATTAAAGAAAAGGAAGGCATCAGGACAACACCCCTCCCCCTTTAAAGGTGCTTTTATTTGTTTGTTTATTTGTTTGTTATGATTAAACTTCCACCTGTACAATGTTTCAAGGAAGCGGGCAATGGAAATAATGTTTTTTTATTATATAGATAAATAGATTTGTGATTTAATTATTTTTGCATGTCATCCCATGCAATTACATTGGTGCAAACAACACAGGGAGGGTGTGAGTGTGTGTCAGAAGCGGGTTGGACTAGATGGCCCTATTGGGTCTCTTTCAACTCATTATTATTATTATTATTATTATTATTATTATTATTATTGTATTGTCGAAGGCTTTCATGGCTGGAATCACTGGGCTGTTGTAGGTTTTTTCGGGCTGTATAGCCATGTTCTAGAGGCATTCTCTCCTGACATTTTGCCTGCATCTATGGCAAGCATCCTCAGAGGTAGTGAGGTCTGTTGGAACTAGGAAAAAAGGGTTTATATATCTGTGGAATGACCAGGGTGGGACAAAGGACTCTTGTCTGCTGGAGCTAGGTGTGAACACAGAAATGCTGGACCACTCTCACAACCACCATGTCAGGCTACATAGAGAAACCATTGAAATGCACAAGCATGTGGACAATTTCAACAGAAAGGAGGAAACCATGAAAATGAAGAAAATCTGGCTACTAGTATTAAAAAAAACTCTAAAATTACAACAGCACAACAAGAGAGAGGAAACAAACAAGGAAATCTAATCACCTCTCAACAAAAGTTTGCTCTAGGCACTGTCAGGCCTAGGTGGTCAGTTGAAAACAAGGTGGTCAGTTGAAACATTCACACCTAGCTCCAGCAGACAAGAGTCCTTTGTCCCACCCTGGTCATTCCACAGATATATAAATCCTTTTTTCCTAGTTCCAACAGACCTCACAACCTCTGAGGATGCTTGCCATAGATGCAGGCGAAACGTCAGGAGAGAATGCCTCTAGACCATGGCCATATAGGCTGAAAAAACCAACAACCCATTATTATTATTATTATTATAAAATGAGACAGTAATAATAATTTTATTATTATTATTACTATTACTATTATTATTATTATTTTTATTATAATAATTTGAAACACAACAAGATCACTCTGCTGGTTGTTGTATTGGATCACACGTCGGACCCTTTCCAAGTCTCTAAGACTGTGTGATGTTATCAGCAGATGGTAATTTTGTCAGCGCCGATTGTGTTTAAGTGCAGGCCAGGGTCTTGAGGCACTGCATCCAGTGTGCCGATCACCATATATTATTAAATATAATTAATTATATTAATTTGTTGTTGAACACTTTCATGACCGGAATCACTATGTTGCTGTGTGTTTTCTGGGCTGCCTGGCCATGTTCCAGAAGCATTTGCTCCTGACCTTTCGCCTGCATCTATGGCAGACATCCTTAGTCTGTAAGATCTACTGGAAACTAGACAAGTGAGGTTTTCTGTATACGTGGAATGATGTCCAGGGTGGGAGAAAGAACTCTTTGTCTGTTTGACAATGAATGTTCCCATTGGCCAGCCTTTTTTTGTTGTTGTGTCAGTGAGAGAATTGGCCGTCTGCAAGGACGTTGCCCAGGGGACGCCCGGTGATTTGATGTTTTTATCATCCTTGTGGGAGGCTTCTCTCATGTCCCTGCATGAGGAGCTGGAGCTGATAGAGGGAGCTCATCCGCCTCTCCCCGGATTCGAACCTGCGACCTGTCGGTCTTCAGTCCTGACGGCACAGGGGTTTAACCCACTGCGCCACCGGGGGCTCCATTGGCCAGCCTGATTAGCATTGAATGGCCTTGCAGCTTCAAAGCCTGGCTGCTTCCTGCGTGGGGGGATCCTTTTTTGGGAGGTGTTAGCTGGCCCTGATTGTCTCCAGTCAGACAACATTCGTTGTCAAACAGACAAGAGTTCTTTCTCCCACCCTGGACATCATTCCATATATTCCATACACACCCCACTTTTAAGAAACCTAATATTATTAATTAAAGGTAAAGGTTGTCCCCTAACATTAAGTCCAGTGATGTCTGACTCTGGGGTGTGGTGCTCATCTCCATTTCTAAGCCGAAGAGCCAGCATTGTCCATAGACACCTCCAAGGTCATGTGGCCGGCATGACTGCATGGAGCACCATTACCTTCCCGCCAGAGCGGTACCTATTGATCTACTCACATTTGCATGTTTTCGAACTGCTAGGTTGGCAGAAGCTAGGGCTGATCATTAATTCATTGATTAATTAATATTGTTATTAATTATTATTCCTAATATTAATTAGGAATAATAATTAATAACAATATTAATTAATTAATCAATGAATTAATGATTGAGCCCCTTTTGGCGAGATAAAGCAGAGTATATACTTCAATATAATATTAATATTTTATATTTTTAGCCATATTTTTATATTCTGCTGCTGTTTCTTATGGTTGTCATTAAGGAGGGTTTCATTTCCGCCGCTGCTGGGATTCGAACCTATGTTTTTCTGGGGTGGTGGTGTTTTGTTTTGGTTTGTTTCGTCATTTCCGCCGCTGCCGGGATTCGAACCGGCCGCCTTGCCATTCTGTGGGCGCGTGACGTCACTCACAGAGTCCTGGCTGCTTCTGTTTCGGCGGAGGAATTTTGTCCATGTGCAGCCACCGTTGCTTCTCGCGAGTGGGCGGGGCGACGAAGAGAGAAGAGTGAGGCGCGCGGCTTCTACAACAGGAAGTTTGTCCCGGCGGCGCCGCCGTCGTGGGCGGGGCTTCGGAGGCTCCTCCCGCTTTCCCTTTCGCTCAGCGCCAGAAAGGAAGAGGAAGCGGAGGAGGAAGGAAGGAAGGTGAGTCAAGGCCTCGCTGCTTACTGTTATTGGCACCCCACTTCCGGGATGGAGGCTCCAGCATTGGAAGGGGGCCCCCGAGGTCATCCAGCCCAGCCCCGTCCCTCCTTGAAGGCACCACCCGATCCCTCCCGACAGATGGCCTTCCAGCCCCTGCAATAGTAATTATAATATTAATAATAATAATAATAATAATAATAATAATAATTTATCTGATCCCTCCTGACAGATGGCCATCCAGCCTCTGCAATAGTAATTATATTATTATATAATAATTATAATCTATTATTATTGATCTGATCCCACCCGACAGATGGCCTTCCAGCCCCTGCAATAGTAATTATAATATTATATTATTATTATTATTATTGTTATTATTTTTAGTTATCTGATCCCTCCCGACAGATGACCATCCAGCCACTGCAATAGTAATTATAATATTATATAATAATAATAATTTATCTGATCCCTCCTGACAGATGGCCATCCAGCCACTGCAATAGTAATTATAACATATAATAATAATAATAATAATAATAATAATAATAATAATAATAATTTATCTGATCCCTCCTGACAGATGGCCATCCAGCCACTGCAATAGTAATTTTAACATATAATAATAATAATAATAATAATAATAATAATAATTTATCTGATCCCTCCTGACAGATGGCCATCCAGCCCCTGCAAGGACCTGTAATAGTAATTATAATATTATATAATAATAATAATAATAATAATAATAATAATAATAATAACGTATCCGATCCCTCCTGACAGATGGCCATCGAGACTCTGCAATAATAATTATAATAATATATCATAATAATAATAACTAATAATAACTATAATAATTCACCGGATCCCTCCCAACACATGGCCATTCCACCTCTGAATAATAATTATTATTCATCTGACTTCTCCCAACAGATGGCCATCCAGCCTTTGCAATAATAATAATAATAATAATAATAATAACCAGATCCCCCTGACAGATGGCTATCCAGACTCTGTAATAATAATAATAGTAATAATAATAATAATAATAATAATAATAATAATAATTGAATAATATAAAATAATTATTATCATTCACCTGATTCCTCCCTCCCAGCCTCTGCAATAATAATAATAACCAGATCCACCTGACAGATGGCTATCCAGACTCTGTAATAATAATAATAATAATAATAATAATAATAATAATAATTCATCTGATCCATTCGGACAGAAAGCCATACAGGCTCTGCAACAATAATGATATATAATAATAATAGAATTAGAATTCATCTGATCCTCCCAATAGACAGCCACCCAGTCTCTGTAATAGTAATAATAATAATAATAATAATAATAATAATTCATCCAATCCCTCCCAATAGATGACTATCCATTCTCTGCAATAATAATAACCCTAAATAATAATAATAATAATAATAATAATAATATATTATTATTATTATTATTATTATTATTATTATTATTATTATTATTCACCTGATCCATCCTGACAAATAACCATCTAGCCCCTGAAATAATAAAATAATAAAAAATATTCATCTGATCCTCCCTAGCTGATGGCCATCTAAACTATTATTATTATTATTATTATTGTTATTATTCATCCAAGCCCAGTCAACAGATAATAATAATATTAATCCTATCACAACAGATGGCCATCCAGCCTTTGCAATAGTAATAATAATAATAAAAAGATAACTATCAGATCCCTAATAATAATTATAATACTATATAATAACAACTATTTATCCGATCCCTCCCAACAGATGGCTATTCAGCCCCTGCAATAGTAATTATAATGTTATATAATAATTATAATACTATATAATAACAACTATTTCTCTGATCCCTCCCGACAGATGGCTATCCAGCCTCTGCAATAATAACAATATTAGTATTAATAATAATAACTATTTGATCCCTCCCGACAGATGGCCATTCAGCCCTTGCAATAGTAATTATAATATTATATAATAATTGTAATAAATAATAATAATAATTTATCTGATCCTTCCTGACAGATGAGCATCAAGCCTCTGTAATAATTATTACAGAAGTGCCTGTAGCAGAAGGGGGCTGGGCTGGATGACCTTTGGGATCTCCTTCTTTTTGACTCTCAGGTTTCCATCTTTGCTGCAGGTGGGCTTCCCCCGCCAGCCGGCCGCCGCGATGCTGGGCCTGGTCCTCCTCCCGCTGGAGAACCTGCGGCTTCTGGTGAGCGGCCGCCCGCCGCTGGTGGTCTTCATGCTCAGCCTGAGCGCCGTAGCCATCGCCTTCCTCACCCTGGGCTACTTCTTCAAGATCAAGGAGATCAAGGCCCCCGAAAGGACCGAGGTATGTCTATTCACTGGACCAAATTTGGCCCAAAAACCCAACATTTGAATACTGGTGGGGTTGTGGGGGGCTTGATTTTGTCATTTGGGAGTTGTAGTTGCTGGGATTTATAGTTCACCTACAACCAAAGAGTATTCTGACCTCCACCAAGGATGGAATTGATCCAAACTTGGCACACAGAACTCCCACGACCAACAGAAAAATACTGGAAGGGTTTGGAGGGCATTGACCTTGAGTTTGGGAGTTGTAGTTCACCTGTGCGCCAACCATGATGGATCTGGACTGAATTTGGCACGGATACTCAATATGCCCAAATGTGAACACTGGTGGAGTTTGGGGAAAATAGACATTGACAATTGGGAGTTGTAGTTGCTGGGATTTATAGTTCACCTACAACCAAAGAGCATTCTGAATCACACCAATGATAGAATTGGGCCAAATTTACCACATAGAACCATCATGACCAACAGAAAATACTTTGTTTTCTGACTGTCTTTGGTGACCCCTCTGACAACCCCTCACGACTCCCCTCCCAGGGGTCCTGATCCCAGGTTGAGGAACAATTCCTTTCTGGGAGTTATAGTTCACCCACAACCAGGGAAATTGTGATATCCACCGATGGTGTACCTGGGCAAAACTTGGCACACAGAACCCCCCTGACTAACTCAACCTACTGGAAGGGTTTGAGGGGACTGACTCATCATGGTGGGAGTTGTAGTTTACCCTGCAGCCAGAGAGCATACTGAACCTCATGCATGATGCAGCTAGAGTCTTACCCAACATCACAATCTTTTAAATACTGATGGAGTTTCAGGGGATTAACCTTGCATGATGGAAGGAAGTAAGGATAGATAGGAGGAAGGGGGGAGGAAAGAAGGGAAGATGAATGGATGGATGGATGGATGGATGGATGGATGGATGGATGGAAGGAAGGAAGGAAGGAAGGAAGGAAGGAAGGAAGGAGAGAAAGAAAGAAAGAAAGAAAGAAAGATAGATAGATAGATAGATAGATAGATAGATAGGAGAAAGGAAAGAAGGGAGGAAGGTTGGAAGAAAGGAAGAGAGGAAAGATGGATGAATGGATATGAGGAAAGAAGAATGGAAGAAAGCGTGGATGGATAGATAGATAGATGGAAGAAAGGATGTATGGTTAGAATGAAAGAATGATGGAAGAAAGAAATGAAGGAAGGAAAGAATGCTGGAAGGAAGGAAGAAAAAATGAAGGAGGGATGGATGGATGGATGGATGGATGGGAAGAATCCTAGAGTTAGGACCCCAAGGACCATCCAGACATAGATAGATAGATAGATAGATAGATAGATAGATAGATAGATAGGAAAGAAGAATGGAAGGAAAAAAGGAAGGAAAGATAGGAGGAAGGAAGAAGGGAAAGAAAGGGAGGAAGGTGGTCTCCAAGCTGTTGGCCGTTTTAGGAAGGAAGGAAAGAAAGAATGATAGAAGGAAGGAAGGAAGAAAATAGATAGATAGATAGATAGATAGATAGATAGATAGATAGATAGATAGATGAAGTATAGATGGCTGGACTAGAAAGAGAGATGATGGATGGATGGATGGATAGATATTATTATTATTATTATTTACTTTATTTGTATACTGCTCTCTCTCAGCCCTCAGGCGACTCAGAGCGATAGATAGATAGATAGATAGGGAGGAAAGATGGATGGACATAATATTGTTATACAATATAATTTATTAATACAATATAATAATAATATAATTATATAGTTTATATTACATGTAAAATTTCTGATAATATTACAGTATAATGGTATAGTACAATATCGTTATATAACACTGATATTGTACTATGCTAACAATATATATAGCATATATATTGTATGTATATATAATATTGATCATAATATTGTAATACAAAATAATAATAATATACAATATAATATAATTATATATTTGATATTACATATGATAATACTAATAATATTGCAGTATAGTGGTATAGTACAATATAGCAATAGATTATACTAATATTGTGCTATGGTAATAATATAATATATTGTATGTACATATAACTTGTAAGCCGCTCTGAGTCCCATTCAGGATGAGAAGGTCAGCATATAAATGTTGTAAATAAATAAATAAAATAATAAATGTAATAATAGATAAAATAATTATAATGATGGATATAACAATACTGTTATTATTTATTTATTTACTTTGCTTGTATACCGCAGTTTCTCAGCCCGTAGGCGACTCAACGCGGTTCACAACAAGAGCAAAAAGACAATCATAACAATATACAATTTAAAAACCATTAAGAGCATAATATACAAAGTAATGACACATCAATAACAACACATTAACGTCTCGTAACTAGAATCGTGATCCAATTCGTCGTCTATAATTCCGTTCCTATATTCATCGTATTCATTGCACTGTTTATCCGAATGCCTGTTCAAACAGCCAGGTTTTTAGTTTTCTTCGAAACACCATTAACGTAGGAGCTGATCTAATGTCCATGGGAAGGGCGTTCCACAGCCGAGGGGCCACCACAGAGAAGGCCCTGTCCCTCGTCCCCGCCAGCCGTGCTTGTGATGCAGGCGGGATCGAGAGCAGGGCCTCCCCAGAAGATCTTAGAGTCCTGGTGGGTTCATAGGCAGAGATACGTTCGGATAGGTAGCTTGGGCCAGAACCGTTTAGGGCTTTATAGGCCAACGCCAGCACTTTGAATTGAGCCCGGTAGCAAATCGGCAGCCAGTGGAGCTGGTGCAGCAGAGGAGTTGTATGCTCCCTGCGCTCCGCTCCTGTTAGTATCATGGCTGCCGAGCGTTGGACTAGCTGGAGCTTCCAAGCCGTCTTCAAAGGCAACCCCACGTAGAGAGCGTTGCAGTAGTCTAGACGGGATGTAACCAGAGCGTGGACTACCGTGGCCAAGTCAGACTTCCCAAGGTACGGGCGCAGCTGGCGCACAAGCTTTAACTGTGCGAATGCTCCCCTGGTCACCGCCGAAACAGAGGCTGGATGTCCACCTGCCCAGAGTGTTTTGTGCTTTTCCTGCATACCAAGGAGTTGGACTAGATGTCCCTTGGGGTCCCTTCCAACCCTATGATTCTATGACCAAGGCCTCCATTTCTTCTCTGCCTGATAGGACTGGAACACCTTCTTACTGCGCTTCAATGACCTGGACTTCTGCGTGTCGGAAAACGAGACCCTGAAGCACCTAGCGAACGAGAGCGGGGCCTTGGAGGGCGGCGTGGGTGGCCCCATTGGTGCTCTTGGTGTTGGTGTTGGTGTTGGTGGGTCCCGCCCCTCAACCCCTTCCCCACAGGCCCTGGAGGAGTCTGGCCCGGTCAACACCTCGGTGGGCATCACCCTCACCCTGGACCCCCTGCGGCCCTTCGGGGGCTTCTCCCGAAATGTCACCCACCTCCACTCCTCCGTCTCCGGGCACCAGGTCGGCCTCTCTGGTGAGAGGGACATTGTTATTGT
Organism: Anolis sagrei ordinatus; assembly: GCF_025583915.1. Taxonomy (NCBI): domain Eukaryota; kingdom Metazoa; phylum Chordata; class Lepidosauria; order Squamata; family Anolidae; genus Anolis; species Anolis sagrei. The sequence goes on along the minus strand of NW_026844589.1, from coordinate 5,810,830 downwards.
TGTTGATGTTGTTGTATAATGATATCATAAAAATAATATATAAGAATGGGCTCTCAGGTGAGAGGCTCATTATTATAGTTAGTGTATCATATTATTATTCTGTCATAATATTATTGTTATATCATATTATTGGGTTGCTGTGAGTTTTCCGGGCTGTCTGATCATGTTCCAGGAGGATTCTCTCCTGAGGTTTCACCCACATCTATGGCAGGCATTCTCAGAGGATAGATGTGGCCAATATGTCAGGAGAGAATGCTTCTAGAACATGGCCATACAGCCCGGAAGACACACAGCAACCCAGTGATTCTGGCCATGAAAGCCTTCAACAACACATATTATTATTATATCATTATATTATTATTATTTTTATATTATTATATTAGGTTATTAAAATATATTAATGTTATATCATTATTATTGCATCATTATTATAGTATCAATATTATCTCATTATTATAATAGTATGTATTATTATAGTATTACATTATTTTTGTTATTATATCATATTTTATTTCATTATTGTATCATTACTGTTATGTCATTATATTATTATTTTATATCATATTATGCTTATATCATTATATCATGTTAGTATTATATCATTACTATTATGTCATATTGTAATATATCATGTTTTTATATCATCATATCATATTATTATATCATTATTATAGTATCAATATTATTATCTCATATTATTTAATCGTATGTATTATTATAGCATTATATCATATTATTTTTGTTATATATTTTATTTCATTATAGTATCATTACTATTATGTCATTATATTATTATATTATATCTTATTATATCATATTAATATATCATTATTATTATATCATATTATTCTTATATCATTATTATATCATGTTATTAAATCCTTACTATTGTCATATAATATATCATGTTTTTATATCATCATCATTATATGATGTTATTATATCATTATTATTGTATTATTATTATATTATATTTTATGTTTTATATCATTATATCATGTTATTGTTATTATTTTATCACATTATATCATTATTATAGTATCATTATTATGTCATTATATGATTATATTATTTTATCATGTTTTATATCATCACTATTATTATATCATGTTATTGTTCTTATTATATCACATTATATCATTATGTCATCGTATTATTATAATATTATATCATGTTTTATATCATCATTATATATCATTATAGTATTGTTATTATGTCATCATATTATTATAATATATCATGTTTTTATTATTATATCATGTTATTATTGTATTATTATTATACTATTATTATTATGTCATTATATTATTTAATAACTTAATTTATACCCCATCACTTTCCCCGTAGGGATGCAAGGCAGCTTGCAAACACATTGTTATTGCTATTATTATTTTCTACGCGAACCCTTTCTGCGCATGACCTGGACCCTAACCCTTTATGTCTTGTGACCTGTCTGTCCGCCTCTTCAACCCCCGGAAGGCAGAGAAGCCCACGAGGAGATCAACATCACCTTCGCTTTGCCGGCAGCCTGGAACTCGGACGACTGTGTGCTGCACGGCCGCTGCGACCAGGCTGTTTTTGCCGTCTGCATGACACTCACGGCGGCTGCGGCCGTCTTCCCTGTCACCGTGTAAGTCCTCCTCCACCTCCTCCTCCTCCTGGCAGGGTTGGCGCCCACCTGTCCACGGGGGCGTTCTTGAGACCCTTTTGCACGGCTCCCTCCTTGTGCAGGCAGCCCGCGCACTGTGCGCCTGAGAGCTACGTGAACGCCTCCTCCTGGTACAAGGTCTTCACCACGGCCAGGGACTCGGAGGCCAAGGAGGCACAGGACTACAACCCCCTCTGGTGCTACAAGGGCGCCGTCGGAAAGCTCTACCACGCCCTCAACCCCAAGCTCACCCTCGTCGTCCCCGATGTGAGTGCACAAGGACTGCATCCCTCCCTTACTGCTTTCTTCCTATCTATCCATCCCTCCTCCTTCCTTTTCTTTTTCTTTCTTTTTTCCATCATTCCTTCATTCTTTCTATCCTTTCTTTTATCTGTCTGTCTGTCTGTCCATTCATCCATCCATCATTTCTTCCATTCCTCCTTCTTCCTATCCATTAATCCATCTTTCCTTTCTTCCATCAATCTATCTATCCTTCCTTCCATTCCTTCCTTTCTTCTTTCCTATCTATCTATCTATCTATCTATCTATCTATCTATTTTTCCCTCCCTCCCTCCCTCTTTCCTTCATTCTTTCCTTTTTTCTTTCTTCCATCATTCCTTTCTTCCATCTTTCCTTTCTCCTCCATCATTCTTTCCTTCCTTCATTTCTGTCTTCCATCATTCTTTCCTTCTATCCATCCATCCTTTCTTCCATCTATCTATCCATCCATCCATTCTTTCTTCCATTCTTCCTTCCTCATATCCATTCATCCATCTTTCCTTCCTTTCTTCCATCCATCCATCCTTCCTCCCTTCTTTCTTTCTTTCCTCCCCCTTCCTCCTATCTCTCCTTCCTTCCTTCCATCCATCTTTCCTTCCTTCTTTTCTTCCATCCATCCTTCCTCCCTTTTTTCCCTTCTTCCTTCCTCCTATCTTTCCCTCCTTTCTTCCTTTCCTATCTATCCTTCCTTCCTTTCATCCATCTTTCCTTCCTTCCTTCCTTCCAACCTTCCTCCCTTCTTTACTTTCTCCTATCTATCCTTCCTCCCTTCTTTACTTTCTCCTATCTATCCTTCCTTCCATCCATCCTTCCTTCCTCCCTCCCTTCTTTTCTTCCATCCTTCCTCCTCTTTCCCTTCTTTCCTTTCTCCTATCTTTCTTTCCTTTCTGTCCTTCTTTCTTCTTTCCTATCCATCTATCTATCTATCTATCTATCTATCTATCTCATCTATCTATCCATCCATCCATCCATCCATCCATCCTTCCATTCATCCATCTTTCCTTCCTTCCTTCCATCCTCCCTCCCTCCCTTCCTTCCTAAAATGGTCATTGGCCTGGAGACCATGAATAATCTTCCTGATGAGGAACAGTGCCTTAAAGAGCTGGGCCTGTTAAGCCTCCAGGAGAGAAGACTGGAAAAGGAGAACCATGTTTCAGTATCCGAAAAGGGGCCATAAAGATACTGCATACGAATATAATAATAAGTCTGTCTTGCTTTATGGCAGAATGGGGTTGGATTAGATGCCCCCTTGGGGTCTCTTCCAACTCTAGGAATCTAATAATAATGGTAATAATAATAATTATGATGATATACTAGTAAGTCTATTTTCCTTTATGACTGAATCACATTGGACTGGATGGCCTTTGGGGTTCCCTTCCAACTCATAATAATAATAATAAGAAGAATAATAATCTAGTCGTAAGTCCATTTTTTTAATGACTGAATGGCGTTGGACTGGATGGCCTTTGGGGTCGCCTTCCAACTAATAATAATAATAATAATAATAATCAGTAATGATATACTAGTAGTAAATCTGTTTTTCATATGGCTGAATGGCATTGAACTAGATGGTCCCTTGGGGTCCCTTCCAACTCAACAACAACAACACATAGATAATGACACATAGAAATCTTCCTTTATGCCAGAAGGGTGTCGGAGTGGATTGCCTTTGGGGGTCCCTTCCAACTAGAAATCTAATAATAGATTAGATTTCTAGGGATCACGTTTCCTTGGCCTTCCTCTGTTACAGGACGACCGCTCCTTGATCAACCTGCACCTGATGCACACCAGCTACTTCCTCTTTGTGATGGTCATCACCATGTTCTGCTACGCGGTCATCAAGGGCCGGCCGGTCAAGCTGCGGCAGAGCGGCCCCGACTTCTGCCCCCCCGAAAAGGTGAGTGCGGAAGCAGGAAGGGCTTTGGAAAGGACTCGGGGAAGGGCAGCCAGAACAATCATTCCCCTTGTGCCCAATGGCGCCCTGGCCTCGCTCTCTCCCCCTCTCCATCCCTCCCCGCAGATGGCCTTCTCCGATGCCTGATGGGCCCCCCTCCCTCGGCCAGGGACCGAGGCTGCGATCGCTTGCTGGCCGGACCAACTGGACCTGAGTTCGTTCGTTCCGGACCCCTTTTCCCCAGCGACATGAAGGGGGGCTGCGACCAAAGACCTGTCAAGTGCCTGCCTGCCTACGATGGCGGAGGAAGAGGAGGGGGCGCGGGGCCCGATCGCTCTGGACACAGGTGCCTTCTGCCCGCCCCTCGGACCCTGGCCCCACGCACTCCCAGGCAGGGGCTGCGGAGCAAGGCCAAGCCGAAACACAGGGCGCTCCTTCCTCTCCCTCCCTCCCTCCCTCCCTCACTTACATCCATGTATCTATTCTTCTGTCTATCCTTCCTTCCTTCCTCCTATCCACCCTCCCTCCCTCCTTTCTTCTATCTATCTGTCTACATACCCTTCCTTCCTCTTATCTATCTATCTGTCTGTCTGTCTGTCTGTCTATCCACCATTCCTTTCTTCCTTCTATCGCTCTATCTATCTAACAACAACAACCTTATTTATATCCCGCCACCACCTCCCAAAAAGGGACTTGGGGCGGCTTACTGAACAGCATGTAATTGTGCCATAAAAACACATAAAATACATCAACATTAGTAACAATAACACTATCAATCAACATAAGACATTTACAAAAATAGGGAAAATCTATCTATCTATCCATCCATTTTTCCTTCATTTCTTCCTCCCATCCATCCATCCATCCATCTATTATTATTATTATTAGTAGTAGTAGTATTAACTTTATTTATACCCCGTAAAATCTCCCGAAGGACTCGATGCGGCTTACAAAGGCCAAGGCCGCCAACAACAATAACATACACATACACAATAAAGTCATAAGCAAATAAAACATCAAGCAAAGCATTAGAACAATAAAAAACAATGACACAGTGACGCATTTAAAACCAAGGGCTGGGCCAAGATGACAGATAGATAGATATCTAACTAACTAACTCTAACCCTTCCTTCCTTCTTTCCTATCTACTCCACTCTTTATTCCCTCTACCTACCTACCTACCTATCTATCTATCTATCTATCTATCTATCTATCTATCTATCTATCATCTATCTATGTACAAATTCTTTCCTTCCTTCCTTCCTTCCATCCACCCACATATTGATCGGTCGGTCGGTCTGTCTGTCTGTGTCTATCCATGTGTCTATCCATCCATCCACCCCATCTACTAATCCTTCCTACCTTCCTACCTTCCTTCCATCCATTGTCCCCCACTCTCCTTTCTCCCTCCCCTTTCTTCCTATCTATCTATCTATCTATCTATCTATCTATCTATCTATCTATCTATCTATCTATCATCTATTTACACATTCTTCCATTTTTCCTTCCTATCCTTCCTTCCTCCTATCTATCTATCTTTCTATCCATCCATGCGTCTATCCATTCTCCCACTCTCCTTTCCCCTTCCCCTCCCTCCCTTCTTTCCTATCTACTTTTCATTCTCTCTCTCTCTCTGTCATCTATCTACAATGTTTTCCATTCTTCCTTCTTTTCTACTATCCTTCCATCCTCCTATCTATCCATCCATCTACTAATCCTTCCTTCCATTCTTCCTCCTATCCCTCCATCCATTCTCCCCCACTCTCCTTTCCCCCTCCCCTTCCTTCCTTCTCGTCTGCTCCTTGCTGGCCAAAATGGACTGACAATGGTTCTGGCTTCGTTTTGTCAGATGTTCGTTGGGACCAGGGGGAGGGGTGTGTGGGGGCTGCGCTTGACTCTCGGGCGGGGCTCCGGACTGTGGCCCCTTCTGCCGGGACGTGGAGGGGCCCTCGGCAAGGACGCTTGACGCTGCGCCCCGGAAGGAGGCTCCCTCTGGGGTTTGGCTCCCCAACTGTTTGGATCATATTGATCTCGCCTCCTGCTCCGGTCCCGCTGGCGCCGCCCCCTCCAAGGCTTCCTCTCCTAGGCCCGCTCTCCTTGTCTCTGTCCGCGGAGAATAAATGTCTGTGACCATCGGTCCCTTTCAGGGAGATGATTGGCATGCCTGTCCTTCTTTTGGGAAGATGGATGTTTGGGAGGAAAGCTCACCAATGGGGCCCTTGGAGAGGTGGGACGACCTGTCAGGCCATTGGGGGGGTGGAAGTGACCTGAGGATCGGGTTGAGTGGCCTTGGCTAGGCAGGGCCAGGGAATCCTAGTACAATACTATTATATCATTATATGCATTATTATTATTATTATTATTATTATTATTATTTAGACTCATCATGTTGGGAGGGACCCTCAAAGTCCATCCAGTCCATCCCCCTTCGGCCAAGCAGGAAGATAGAATTGCTATTATATTATGCATCATTATTTATTTATTTATGTATTTAGACTCATCAAGTTGGGAGGGACCCTCAAAGGCCATCCAGTCCAACACTGTCAGGGCATTGGGGGGGGGGGGGTAAGTGGCTTGAGGATCAGGTTGAGTGGCCTTGGCTAGGCAGGACCAGGGAATCCTAGTACAATACTATTATATCATTATATCCATTATTTATTTATTTAGACTCATTGAGTTGGGAGGGACCCTCAAAGGCCATCCAGTCCAACCCCAGTCAGCCAAGTAGGATAGAATTGCTATTATATTTATGCATCTAATACTGATAATAATAATAATAGTAATGCACCACCAAGGTCCATGCAGCCCAACCATCCTCTGCCATAAAGGGAGATAGAATAACTACTATTTTATTATCTGTATATTATTATTATTATTATTATTATTATTATTATTATTACTACTACTACTACTACTACTACTACTGCTGCTGCTGCTGCTGCTACTAAATCGAGGCCACTCTCCCAAACCCCTCCAATATTCAAATGTAAGCATATTGGGTCTGTGTGCCAAGTGTGGTCCAGATCCATTATTGTTTGGGTTCATAATGTGCTCTGGATGTAGGTGAACTACAACTCTTCTAAATCATTCCAAAGGCCTCCAGTATGTTTTGCTGGACATGTTTTACTGGTCTGTGTGCCAAGTGAGTTCCAGGTCCATCGTTGGTGGAGTTCAGAGTGTTCTGAAATTGCAGGTGAACTATACATCCCAGGACCTACAACTCCTATAAATCATGGTGAATTCTCCTCAAACTACTCCAGTATGTTCAGTTGCTGATCAGTTCCTCTGTTTGCTGTGTGCCATAGGAAAGAATAGGAAAGGTTTTAAGGGAGTGGTAGTGGGTGGGGTCATGCAAATTCCACACCAGTGGAGAGTCAAAAACACTAGGATGTCATTGGTAGAGGAAATATAAAATCAAAGATATTGTCCCCATATGATAGCCTTCACTCTGGTTTGGGCAGTATGGTGTTTGGGAAGCACATTGCCCATGGTGCATGTCCACTATTATGATACTGAATTATTATTATTATTATTATTATTATTATTATATAGTATTATAACTGCTATGTATTATTATTTTATTGTATTATTATATTGTATTATTTTACTATTATTTCATTGTATTATCACCATGTTGTTATTTTTACTATTATATTATCATGTATTATTATTATTGTTTTATATTATTATATTGTATCATTTTTAGTATTATTATTTCGTTGTATCATTATCATTATATTTTATTATACTCGCACAAAAACACAGTATGTTACAGCAAAAGAGATATATATGCTGGATTTTTTAAGGTTTTTAGTATTATTTCATTGTATCATTATCATCATATTTTATTATTGTATTATTACTAGTAGTAAAGGTAAAGGTAGTCCCCTGACATTAAGTCCAGTCATGTCTGACTCTGGGGTGTGGTGCTCATCTCCATTTCTAAGCCGAAGAGCCAGCGTTGTCCGTAGACACCTCCAAGGTCATGTGGCCAGCATGACTGCATGGAGCGCCGTTACCTTCCCACCAGAGCGGTACCTATTGATCTACTCACATTTGCATGTTTTCGAACTGCTAGGTTGGCAGAAGCTAGGGCTGACAGCGGAAGCTCACGCTGCTCCCCGGAATCGAACCTGCAACCTTTCGATCAACAAGCTCAGCAGTTAAGTGCTTTAACCCACTGCGCCACCAGGGGCTCCGTATTATATGATATTGTATTATAATTATATTATTGTATTATTACTACTTTTGTATTATATTGTATTGTTTTTTCTATTATTTCATTGTATCATTATCATATTTTATTTTTATTATTATGATAGTGTATTATTACTACTACTACTACTATCATAATAATAAAAATAAAATATGATAATGATAATAATGGCGCTCCATGCAGTCATGCTGGCCACATGACCTTGGAGGTGTCTACGGACAACGCTGGCTCTTCGGCTTAGAAATGGAGATGAGCACCACACCCCAGAGTCAGACACGACTGGACTTAATGTCAGGGGACTACCTTTACCTTTACTACTACTATTTTCTTATATTATTGTATTGTATTGTTTTTGTATTATTTCATGGTATCATTATCATATTTTTATTATTATTAGTGTATTACTGCTACTGTTGATCGAAAGGTCGCAGGTTCGATTCCGGGGAGCGGCGTGAGCTTCCGCTGTCAACCCTAGCTTCTGCCAACCTAGCAGTTTGAAAACATGCAAATGTGAGTAGATCAATAGGTACCGCTCCGATGGGAAGGTAATGGCGCTCCATGCAGTCATGCTGGCCACATGACCTTGGAAGTGTCTACGGACAACGCTGGCACCAGTCCCAGAGTCAGACATGACTGGACTTAATGTCAGGGGACAACCTTTACCTACTAATATTGAACTATTATTTATTTATTTGCTTTACTTCTATACCGCCTTTCTCAGCCGAAATGGCGACTCAAGGCGGTTTACATAGTAAAGGGTTAACACAACAACATCAAAAGGCAGTTAAAAACACATTATACAAAACATATCAAGTCAAAAAACAATCATTATCAAAGACGTGTGCCTCAACAAACAAATCAGAATCAGAATCCGCAATCATAATCCGTTGTACCAGTTCCTATGTTCAGTTGTACCATCTTACTGTGTTTCATTGCACTATTTAGCCAAACGCTTGTTCGTAAAGCCCAGTCTTGACCTTCCTCCGAAATGCCAGCAGTGAAGGGGCCTGTCTGATGTCCACAGGTAGGGCGTTCCACAGCCGAGGGGCCACCACCGAGAAGGCCCTGTCTCTCGTCCCCGCCAACCGCGCCTGAGATGCGGGCGGGACCGAGAGCAGGGCCTCCCCAGATGATCTTAACGTCCTAGTCGGTTCATAGGAGGAGATGCATTCGGAGAGGTAAGTAGGGCCAGAACCGTTTAGGGCTTTATAGGCTAAAGCCAGCACCTTGAATTGTGCCCGGTAGCAGATTGGCAGCCAGTGGAGCTGGCGCAACAGAGGAGTGGTGTGCTCCTGTTAGTAGCCTGGCTGCTGAGCGTTGGACCATTTGAAGCTTCTGAGCAGTCTTCAAGGGCAACCCCACGTAGAGAGCGTTGCAGTAGTCTAAGCGGGATGTAACCAGAGCGTGGACTACCGTGGCCAAGCCAGACTTCCCAAGGTACGGGCGCAGCGACTATTGTATTGTTTTTGTATTATTATTATTTCATTGTATTATTATCATCATCTTATTACTATTATTCTATTGTATTGTAATTATTATTCTGATCCGGGAGAGAGAGGGAGGGAGGCCTGCCTGATGACTGCCCTGAGACAGGAACCGGAAGGCGCCTTTCCGCAAGGGAGGGAAAGAACAACAACAACAACAGAAGAGCGGGCGGGGGCGCTGTGCACGTGGGCAGAGTCCCGCGCGTGCGCGGAAGCGCCAGGGCGGAGGAGGAGGGGGGAGGAGGGGGTGGCCCAACCTCCCCCTCCTCCTCCGCAGGAAGGAGTGGGCGGGACTTGCGCCCTTTCTTCCTCCGCCGGGCTGTCTGTCATTGACCCAGTCAGTGAGGGAGTTGAGTGAGGGAGCGCTCTTTCCGCCATGGGCGCCCGCCCCAGCAAGGACCTGCTTCTCCCGCCGCCGCCGCCGCCTTCCTCTTCGTCGTCCTCCTCCTCCTCCTCGTCTTCCCCTGCCGGGCAGGGCGGGAGCCCTCTCTCGGCGCGTCGGCGGCGGCGCCTCTTGTCCTCGGCCTCGTCCTCGTCTCCGCAGAGCAGCGCCTGGGAGAAGGGCGAGCTGCTCCTCTCCTCGCTGGGCCTGGCGCCCCCCCCGCCTCCCCACCCTCCCCCCGCAGCCCCCCCCTCCCCGGAAGAGGGCGCCCCCTACCTGCGCCGCGTGGGACTCATCCAGGAGATGCTGCGCCTCGCCCGGCAGGGCCGCCCCCTACCTGCGCCGCGTGGGACTCATCCAGGAGATGCTGCGCCTCGCCCGGCAGGGCCGCCCCAGCGAGGCCAACCTCCTCCTGCGACGCCTCAGACAGGTGCGTGCCTGGCGCCTCCTCCTCGCCCCCCACCCCACTTGAGCCCTCCCAACAGGTGGCCTCCCCGCCCAAAGAGACATCACTTGCACAGGGCAGGTATTAGATATATATATATACACACACACACACACACACACACACAGATACAGTAGGTATATATGTAAAATAATAGTAATAATATACTTCTAGAGGACATCCAGACTCACCCCCATTCTGGCACCACTTGATCCCTCCCAATAGACGGCCTTCCAGCCAAAGATAGATCAGTTGTACAGGATAGGTATTATACACACACACACACATATGTAAAATAATAATAATATAATACACTTCTAGGTGAGGGGGGTCACCACTTGATCCCTCCCAACAGATGGTCTTCCAGCCAAAGAGAGATCACTTGCACAGGACAGGTATTATATATACACACAAACACAGATATAGTAGGTATATATGTAAAATAATAGTAATAATATACTTCTAGAGGACATCCAGACTCACCCCCATTCTGGCACCACTTGATCCCTCCCAATAGACGGCCTTCCAGCCAAAGATAGATCAGTTGTACAGGATAGGTATTATACACACACACACACATATGTAAAATAATAATAATATAATACACTTCTAGGTGAGGGGGGTCACCACTTGATCCCTCCCAACAGATGGTCTTCCAGCCAAAGAGAGATCACTTGCACAGGGCAGGTATTATATATATTTATATATACACACACAAACACAGATACAGTAGGTATATATGTAAATAATAGTAATAATATACTTCTAGAGGACATCCAGACTCACCCCCGTTCTGGCACCACTTGATCCCTCCCAATAGACAGCCTTCCAGCCAAAGATAGATCGGTTGTACAGGATAGGTATTATACACACACACACACAGATACAATAGTATATATGTAAAATAATAATAATATAATACACTTCTAGTCACTTGCACAGGACAGGTATATATATATATATACACACACAAACAGACTCACCCCCATTCTGGCACCACTTGAGCCCTCCCAATAGATGGCCTTCCAGCCAAAGATAGATCAGTTGTACAGGATAGGTTATACACACACACAAACACAGATACAATAGGCATATATGTAAAATAATATCATAATACACTTTTAGGTGAGGGGGGGGGTCATCACTTGATCCCTCCCAATAGATGGCCTTCCAGCCAAAGAGAGATCACTTGCACAGGGCAGGTATTATATATATTTATATATACACACACAAACACAGATACAGTAGGTATATATGTAAATAATAGACTTCTAGAGTTGGAAGGGAACCCTAAAGGACATCCAGACCCACCTACCCCTGCTCTGGCACCACTTGATCCCTCCCAACAGATGGCCTTCAAGGCAAAGATAGACAAGTTATACAGGATAGGTAATACATATATACACACACAGAGATACAATAGGTATATGTAAAATAATAATATCATAATAATATACTTCTAGAGTTGGAAGGGAACCCTAAACATTCAGGCCCACCCCCCCACCCCCACTCTGGCACCACTTGATCCCTCCCAATAGATGGCCTTCCCGCCAAAGATAGATCAGTTGCATAGGACAGGTATTTTTATATACACAAACACACACACACAGATGCAATAGGTATATATGTAAAATAATAATATAATACACTTCTAGGTGAGGGGAGTCACCTCTTGATCCCTCCCAATAGATGGCCTTCCAGCCAAAGATAGATCAGTTGTACAGGATAGGTATTATATATATACATATATACACACACACAGGTACAATAGGTATATATGTAAAATAATAATATAATATACTTCTAGGTGAGGGGGGTCATCACTTGATCCCTCCCAACAGATGGTCTTCCAGCCAAAGATAGATCACTTGCACAGGACAGGTATTTTTATCCACACAAACACACACACACACAGATACAATAGGTATATATGTAAAATAATAATAATATCATAATGCACTTCTAGGTGAGGGGAGTCACCACTTGATCCCTCCCAATGATGGCCTTCCAGCCAAAGATAGATCACTTGCACAGGACAAGTATATTATATATATATATATACACAGACACACACACACATACACACACACACACAAACACAGATACAATAGGTATATGTGTAAAATAATAATACCATAATACACTTCGAGGTGAGGGCAGTCACCACTTGATCCCTCCCAATAGATGGCCTTCCAGCCAAAGATAGATCACTTGCACAGGACAGGTATTAAATATATATATACACACAGATAAATTTGTAAAATAATAATATCATAATACACTTCTAGGTGAGGGAGGTCACCACTTGATCTCTCCCAATAGATGGCCTTCCAACCAAAGATAGATCAGTTGTACAGGACAGGTATTATATATATATATTATATATATATATATACACACACACACACACACACACAGAAAGATAAAATATGTAAAATAATAATATCATAATACACTTCTAGGTAAGGGGGGTCACCACTTGATCCCTGCCAGTAGATGGCCTTCCAGCCTAAGATAGATCACTTGCATAGGACAGGTATTATATATATACACACAGAGATTCAATAGGTATATATGTAAAATAATAATAATATAATACACTTCTAGGTGAGGGGGGTCACCACTTGATCCCTTCCAACAGATGGTCTTCCAGCCAAACAAAGATCAGTTGCATAGGGAAGGTATTATATACTCACACAGAGAGAGAGATACAATAGGTATATGTGTAAAATAATAATAATATCATAATAATATACTTCTAGAGTTGGAAGGGAACCCTAAAAGACATCCAGACCCACCCACCCCCATTCTGACACCACTTGATCCCTCCCAATAGATGGCCTTCCAACCAAAGATAGATCAGTTGCATATGATAGGTATTGTGTGTATGTATATGTGTGTGTATACACACACACACACATACAAGATATATATATGAAAAATAGTAATAAATGACTTCTAGGGTTGGAAGGGACCCTTCACACACAGAGATGTAATAATAATAATAATAATAATAATAACAATAATGTAATAATACACTTCTAGAGTTGGAAGGGAACCCTCAAGGACATCCAGACCCACCCCCATTCTGCCACAAGGGGGGCACCACTTGACCCCTCCCAGCAGATGGCCATCCAGCCAAAGGTAGATAAGATGCATATGGCAGATATTATATATACAGAGAGAGATATATACAATAGATAATAATAATAGACTTACGGTTAGAGGGGACCCCCAAAGGACATCTAGACCCACCCCATTCTGCCACAAGGGGGGCACCACTTCACCCCCCCCCAACGGATGGCAACCCACCAAAGATAGCTAAGCTGCATATGATAGATATTATATATACGCAAAGAGAGAGAGAGAGAGATACAATAGGTATAATAATTATAATACTATAATATTATACCTGTTCTGACACAAGGGGGGGGGGGCACCAGTTGATCACTCCCAACAGATGGCCGTCCAGCCAAGGATAAATAAATTGCATATGATAGGTATTTTATATATATATATACATACACACACACACACATACGCACACAGAGAGATACTGTGTGTGTGTGTGTGTGTGTGTGTGTGTGTGTATAGAGAGAGACTTCTAGAGTTGGAAGGGACCCCTAAAGGACATCTAGACCCACCTCCATTCAGCCACAAGAGCAAGGCACTCTCCTTATGACACCCAGGCATAGATAGCTATGACGGATATGATTGAGAGAAAGCATATGATCCCAGAGTTGGAAGGAACCCCAAAAGGACATCTAGACCCACCCCCACTCTGACACATGGCAGGGGGCCTCCCAGACATAGAGTGTTGTGATGGACATGAATGAGAGACAGACACACATACACACAGAGAACATAGGATCCCAGAGTTGGAAGGGAACCCCAAAGGATATCTAGACCCTTTGAATGCAGGACAAGGTCTCTTCCAACTCAACAATTCTATGATTCTCAACCCACTCCCATTCTGACACAAGAGGGGAACACAATCCTTATGCCACCCAGGCTTAGATAAATATGATTGATTTGATTGAGAGACAGACAGATAGAGCATAGGATCCTAGAGTTGGAGGGGACCCCCAAAGGACATCTAGACCCACCCCTACCGTCGAGAAGGAAGATAGAATTACTATATTTTTGTTGTTATTGTTATTAGACTCAAGAGTTGGGAGTCTACCTTAAAAGAAGGCACCATTCGATCCTTCCCGACAGAGGGCCACCCAAGCATAGACAACCATAGATATTATTGATATTTGTGTATGAAGGGAAGAGAGAGAGCACAAATATAGTATCCTAGAGTTGGAAGGGAACCCCGAAGAACATCTAGACCCACCCCACAGAGATAGATATGAGAGAGAAAAAGGGATCATAGCATCCCAGAGGTGGAACGAGACCCCCAAAGGACGTCTAGACCCACCCCATTCTGCCACCCATAGATAGACAGTCACAGATATGATTGATTGATTGAGAGAGAGATGAAACAGGAGCCTAGAGTTGGAAGGGGACCCCTAAAGGACATCTAGACCCACACCATTCTGCCATCCTTATGACAGAGGGGACACCGAGACATGGATGAGATATAATTGATGTGTGTGAGTGTGTAATACCCAGCCAAATCCCTTTCTGTCATTAAGGAAGGCACCATCAAAGCCCTCCCGGCAGATGGTCATCCAGACTCTGCTTAAAGACCTGTAGAGAAGGAGAATTGGGGGCGGGGGGGGGGGATCTGCTTGCCCTATTAGCTCCCATATTATTATTATTATTATTATTATTTTATTGTTATTGTTATTGTTATTATTATTTGAGACACAACAAGATGAGTCCACAGCAGTCAAGATCACTCTGCTGGCTGTTGTATTATTATTATTATTATTATTATTATTATTATTATTATTATTAACAACACAAAAGCACAGTATGTCACAGCAAACGAGATCTATATGCTGGATTTCGTATCACAAAATCACAAGTCGAACACTTCCCAAGCGTCTAGGATTATTATTATAATAATTATTATTATGTAGTGCATTATTATTGTTGTTGTTGTTATTATTATTAATTCCTACCCTGTTTCCCTTGAAAATAAACCCGGTTCGGATTGTCACCCAGGAGGACGCATTTACTTAGCATGGAATAATATAGAATAATCATATTCATAAAAAAGTATAAATACATGATCTTATGGACACTGAGATGAATAAGCGTAGATGGTCACAGGCAAACAAGCCCAGAAATGTGTCTTTTGGGGCCTTGTTTTCGGGGGAAATGCATCCTCCTCTTCTCCGGGACGGACGTGCGGCTCCGCCATGCGGCTGCCTTCTCTCTGTCTCACACTTTATTATTATGGGAAAGGATGTCTGTCTGCAGACAAGGAGGAGGAGGAGGAGGAGGGCTCTTCTCCCCGGTCCTGCTTCTGCAGAGAGACAGCAGGGCTTTTCCCTGCATTTGGAAGGAATGTGACGCCCTTCTTTGTTGACGTGGAGCTGCCGGCTCCTCTCTTCTCTTTCTTCTCATTCTTTTTCTTCTCCTTCCTTCTCTTCCACCTTTTCCTTCTTCTCTCTCTTTCTCTTCTCCCTCTTCCTTCTCCTTCTCTACCTCTTCCTTTTTCTCACTCTCTTTCTCCTGCTCTTTCTTCTCCCTTTCTTTCTTCTTCTTGTCCATCTCCTTCTCTTTCTTCTCCCTCTTCTCTTCCTTCTTCTCCCTCTTTTTCTCCTGCTGTTTCTTCTCCCTTTCTTCTTCTTGTCCATCTCCTCCTCTTTCTTCTCCTTCCTTCTTCTCCTCTTCCTCCTCTTCTCTCTCTCTTTTTCTCTTCTCTTCCTCTCCTTCTCTTCCTCTTCCTTCTTCTCCCTCTCTTCCTCCTGCTCTTTCTTCTCCCTTTCTTTCTTCTTCTTGTCCATCTCCTTCTCTTTCTTCTCATTCCTTCTCCTTCTCTTCCTTCTTCTCCCTCTCTCCTGCTGTTTCTTCTCCCTTTCTTCGTTTTGTCCATCTCCTGCTCTTTCTTCTCTTCCTTCTCCTTCTCTTCCTCTTCCTTCCTCTCCCTCTCTTCCTCCTGCACTTTCTTCTCCCTTTCTTTCTTATTCTTCTTGTCCATCTTCTTTTCTTCTCCTTCCTTCTCTTCCTCCTCTTCCTTCTCTCTGTCTCTTCTCCCTCTTCCTTCTCTTATTCTTCCTTCTCCTCCCTCTCTTCCTCCTGCTCTTTCTTTTCCTCCCTCCCTCCGTTCCTTCTTCTCTTCCTCCTCTTCCTTTTCTCTTTCTCTTCTCTCTTCTTTCTGCTTCTCTTCCTCCTCCTTTTTCTCCCTCTCTTCCTCCTGCTCTTTCTTTTCCTTCCTTCCTTCTTCTCTTCCTCCTCTTCCTCTCTTTCTCTTCTCTCTCTTCCTGCTCCTTCTCTTCCTCCTCCTTCTTCTCCCCCTCTTCCTCCTGCTCTTCCTTCTTCCTTTTTCTTCTCTTCCTCCTCTTCCTTCTTCTCTCTCTTTCTCTTTTCACTCTTCCTTCCTCTCTTCCTCTTCTCCCTTTTCCTTCTCTTCCCACTCCTCTTTCTTCTCGTTTTCTTTCTCCTCCTTCTATTCCTCCTTCTCATCCTTTTCTTTCTTCTCTTCTACACATCAGTGGCTTTTGATATTAATAATAATAATAATAATAATTGATTTGTACCCACCACCATCTCCTGAAGGGGACTCAGGGCGGCTTACATGAGGCCAAGCCCAACCCAACAATACAGCAAAGCAAATATACAACATAAAAATGCAACAATAAAATATAATGAAAATAAAAATACAAAATAATACAAAAAACAATACAAATAAACACACAAGGCAATATAAAATCACAATAATTGAATCACAGCAATTGAACACAGTGGGCAGGGCCAGTTGCAAAGATTAAAAGTTTTAAAACGCTGGGTGAGAAAGCAATGTAATGTGTCTGGAAGAAGGATCAGATGGGACGAAAAACAATGGGGTTACTAGGGGATAGAATAAAGTGCTTCCAAAAGTGGTGCTGGTGCACTCCTGCTCGACCCCATGACCTTTGTCTTGCAGGGTCCATCAGGGTTCAATTCTGTCCCCTATGTTGTTTAACATCTATATGAAACTGCTGGGAGAGATCATCCGGAGTGCGGTGACATACGTATGCAGATGACACCCAACTCTATCACAACTTTCCACAGAAAGCCAAGGATGCCATTCTGGTCCTAAACCAATGCCTGTCATCAATGATGGACTGGTTGAGAGCCAACTACTATTTTACTCTATTATTATTATTATTCTAACTATATTTACATTACTCTGTTATTATTATTATTACTTTTATTATATTGATTATTTTACTTTATTATGATTGTTACAACTACATTTCAATTATTTTTCTCTATTATTATTACATTCATTATTTTACTCCCTTTACTATTATTGGAAGGTCACGTAAGCACATTTACATTGAAGAAGGTTAGAATAATGGTTTTGTCGGAGTTGAGCAGTCTTATCTTAAATTACAGTTCAAAAACATTAAACCTTCTGATGCCTCAATTAATGTAATGTTATTGGTATCTATTTTTATTTTGAAATTGACCAGTAGCTGCTACAGTTCCCACCCTCGGCTTATACTCGAGTCAGTACGTTTTCCCAGCTTTTTGTGGGAAAATTAGGTGTCTCGACTTATATTTGGGTCAGCTTATACTCGAGTATATACGGTACTTTAATATTTTTATGAATACTTTTGGTAATTTTTGTGTATATTTTATATGATTATTTTTGTGAATATTTTATGATTATTTTCGTGAACATTTTTATGATTATTTTGTGAATATTTTTAGTTTTGTGAATATATTTTGATTATTTTTCCTCGGTATTTTTCATGATATATTTTATATTGTTGTGAATATTTTAAATTATTTTAGGAATCTTTTTGTGAATACTTTTCAAAATATTTTTTGTGAATATTCACAAAAATAATATAAAATATTCATAAATGATCAGGTGTGTTTGGCTGGTTTTGCCCTGGGGCTGCTCAAGCTGCTCTGCTTCTTCTCCCATCAGGACCTGGGCATGGAGTCCACCTCACTGGACGACGTCCTCTACCGCTATGCCAGCTTCCGCAACCTGGTGGACCCCATCACCCACGACCTGCTCATCAGCCTGGCCCGCTGCATCCACTGCCCCAAGCCGGTGAGTGTGCAAGCCTGGGCCTCCCCTTCCTTCCTCATCGCCATGACAACCAACCCCCCCCCCCTTTCCTTTGGGCCTTGACCTTTCCTGGGCATGAAACATTCATGTCACTCTGCTGCTCCCACCAAGGGGTCAGCCTCTTCTCCAGTGCCACCCGTGGATGGGAAGGAACAGGGGAGCAGCAACACCCAGCAGAGTCTGCAGAAGAGGCTCCCGCTCCTTCCGCAATTAATAAAAAGGGGGGGACAGCTTGCAAATCTGAGGATTCTGGAAGAGACCCCCAAGGGACCTCCAGATAGATAGATAGATAGATAGATAGATAGATAGATAGAGATAGAGAATGGATAGATGTTCGGGAGAGAAAGAGAGGATGGATGGATGGATGGATGAATAGATAGATAGATAGAGTGGATGGATGAGTAGATGGGTAGATAGATAGATAGATAGATAGATAGATAGATAGATAGATAGATAGATAGATAGAAAGATAGCTAGGAAGATAGCTAGGAAGATAGCTAGGAAGATAGCTAGGAAGATAGCTAGGAAGATAGCTAGATAGAAATAGTGATGAGAGAGAGAGAATGGATAGATGTTATGGAGAGAAAGAGAGAATGGATGGATGGATGGATGGATAGATAGAGTGGATGCAGGGCCGGCTCAACCCATTATGCAAAGTA
>NW_026844589.1:5696638-5786638 GCF_025583915.1 Anolis sagrei ordinatus | reverse complement strand
TGGGACTCATCAGAGCAATGCCTTCCAAGGAAAGAGGAAACAAGCCCAAGGAAGGCACCTGATATGCTTAACTATTCAAAAGCAGGCTTTGTTTACTTCTGCAGACTTGGGACTCTGTGTAGCCATGGCTTCCAATGGAGATGGGCAACAGGAAGTGAGCGGATGTGTTTAGATGCCTACAAGCAAGCTTTGTTTACTTCTGCAGATGTGGGACTCCATGCAGCCATGGCTTCCAATGGAGATGGGCAACAGGAAGTGAGCTACCTATCAGAAAGCATGCCTTACTAGCAGGCTTTGTTTACTTTTGCAGACTTAGGATTCCGTGCAGCCATGGCTTCCAATGGAGATGGGCAACAGGAAGTGAGCTAACGTGTTTAGATATCTACAAGTAGGTTTTGTTTACTTCTGCAGACTTGGGACTCCATGGAGCCATGGCTTCCAGTGGAGCTGGGCAACAGGAAGTGAGCTAACGTGTTTAGATATCAACAAGCAGGCATTGTTTACTTCTGGAGACTTGGGACTCTGTGCAGCCATGGCTTCCAATGGAGATGGGCAACAGGAAATGAGCTACATTTTGGAAAGCATGTTTTGCAAGCAGATGGGCAACAGGAAGTGAACTAACGTGTTTAGATATCTACAAGCAGGCTTTGTTTCCTTCTGCAGACTTGAGACTCCATGCAGTCATGGCTTCTAATGGAAATGGGCAATAGGAAGTGATCTACCTGTCAGAAAGCATGTCTTACAAGCAGGCTTTGTTTACTTCTGCAGACTTGGCACTCCATGCTGCCATGGCTTCAAATAGAGATGGGCAACAGGAAGTGAGCTAACGTGTTCACATATCTACAAGCAAGCTTAGGTTACTTCTGCAGACTTGGCACTCCATGCAGCCATGGCTTCCAATAGAGATGGGCAACAGGAAGTGAGTGAATGTGTTTAGATATCTACAAGCAGGCATTGTTTACTTCTGCAGACTTGGGACTCCATGCAGCCATGGCTTCCAATGGAGATGGGCAACAGGAAGTGAGCTACATATCGGAAATCATGTCCTGCAAGCAGGCTTTGTTTAATTCTGCAGACAATGGGACTCCATGCAGCCATGGCTTCCAGTGGAGATGGGCAACAGGAAGTGAGCGAATGTGTTTAGATGCCTACAAGCAAGCTTTGTTTACTTCTGCAGACTTGAGACTCCATGCAGCCATGGCTTCCAATGCAGATGGGCAACAGGAAGTGAACTAATGTGTTTAGATGCCTACAAGCAGGCTTTGTTTACTTCTGCAGACTTGGGACTCCATGCAGCCATGGCTTCCAATGGAGATGGGCAACAGGAAATGAGCCAGTGTGTTTACATCTCTACAAGCAGGCTTTGTTTTCTTCTGCCTGGGAGACTAGGACTCAATGGCTTCAAATAGCAGCCAACGAAAATGAGCAAGCATGTTTACATATGCAAATGAGGGCATGTCTGAAGGAGGAAGGAAGGGAGCAAGGCTTGTTTACTTCTGCCTTGGAGACTGGTCCGAATGGCAGGAAAAATTCCATTTGAACACAAGGAAGGAAGGAAGGACTTCTTGTTCAACAGAGGACGCTTTGGAACAGAGTCGAAATAGCCATCTGTCGGGGGTGCTTTGATTATGTTTCTACTGCATGGACTCAATGGCTCCATGGGGTCTATATAGGGAATGAATGAACGGAGCAGCAAAACAAAGACAGCTTCCTTTCTCCCATTTTGACGCCTTTAAAAGGCTTTAAAAGACTTTATTCAAGGAAATAAATCATTAGATAGGGCCTGCCTATCTATCGGTCTTATCTAACTATATTTCGGGAGACATCTTGCCTCTCTCCATGCTCACAGGAGGAGGGCAAAGTAGCAGATCGGGAGCCTCTTGAGCGCAGGAGTGGAGCAAAGGAGCCCCAGCCAATAAATATAGGAACAAAGCTTTAAAAGTGGCCCGGTTTTCTTTTCCTCACAATGAAAGATTCCTGGCTTAAAACACAAGGGCACCAGAACCGTTTTCCTGAACTTCTGGAATTAATTGCACACACAAGACGGCAGTGTGGTTGTCTGCAGAGAGGGGTCAGATGGTGCTTTTTTATACCTGGCAGAATAGAATTACACTGGAGGAAGTACCTTCCAACCCTAATAATAATAATAATAATAATAATAATAATAATAATAATAATAATAATAATAATAATAATTCTATTTTCCTGCCTGGCAGGAAATAATAATAATAGTGTAGTAATAATATAATCATTCTTCCTGCCTGGCAAGAACTACTACTAATAATAATAATCATAATAATAATCATAATGATGATGATGTAATTATATCTTCCTGCTTGGTAGGAATAATAATAATCTATATAAATAAAAATGTACTGTTAGTTTGTGGGATGAACATAACTCAAAAACCACTGGACAAATTGACACAAAATTTGGACACAATACACCAATCAGGCCAACAAGTGACCATCACTCATTAAAACACTGGAAAACACAGCAGAAGGGACTTTAAAAGCCAAAAAAACAAAAAATGCATTACAACACATGCACAAAACCACACACACACATACATAAGCAAATATATACACATACAAAGTGCATATACACAGACTGGGCCACAGTAATGTGTGGCAGGGGGTGGCTAGTAATATAGTAAAAATATAGTAAGATAGTAATTCTACCTTCCTGTCTGGCAGGAATAAATCATCATCATCATCACAAAGTATTCATTAAAATATTCACACAAATATAAAAAATTCACAAAAATATTCATTAAACTAATGAAATAATGTTCACAAAAATATAAAATATTCACAGAAATATTCACAAAAATATTCATTAAACTAATCAAATAATATGCACAAAATATAAAATATTCTCAAAAATATTCAGAAAAATATATAATATGTAATATTCTCAAAAATATAAAACATTCTCAAAAATATTCAGAAAAATATTCATTAAACTAATCAAATAATATTCATGAAAATATAAACTATTTTATACACACACACATATATATATATATATTGATTTGGTTTTAGGGAAATGAGACAATGTTTCATACCTTTACAAGTCACTAAATGGAAAAACAACCCTACAGAGCTGTAGTTTGGCAAAGGAAGCAAAAGCCCTTGCAAAACTGCACCTCCCAGGCTCCCATAGCATTGGGCTGCGGCAGAGATGCCCTTTAGTTAGTTACAGAGCTGTATGGGATTCTGGGAGTTGTAGTCTTGGTCAGAGGAGGCCTTTCAAAACTACAATTCCAAGGATATTAGTATTAGTGTCAATGGCAGCTGAAGTTCTAATGGGAAGGTGCCTTTGCCGCCCTCTTGCGGCCAGGGGAATATTGCACGCGGCTTGAGATTGTGCGCTGCCATCGCGTGGACAGAGTGGGAAAGCGCACCTCCATATTCTCTCCCTATTCATGCAGTGGAGATGCAGCGCCGCGGGGTTTCCTGGGAAGCGAAGTTCCGTTTGCCTTTCCCCAGACGCGAGTAGGCGGCAAAGGGACTACATCACCCAGAGAGTGTAGCGGTGCGGCTAGTGCGCACGCGCAGTGTGAGCCAAAGCGAGAGTGTGTGAGGGGGAAAACGCGCATGCGCAGTGCGAGAGCGAGCGAGCCCGAGCGAAGGGGGGAAAAGAAGGCTCTCCCACATCTCGGTCCGGGGTTCCGTTCGAGGCGGAAGAGGAAGCGGAAGAGGAAGGCCCGAGGCTGGAGGTGAGCGAGCAGGCCTCGGCGGAGGAGGAGGCCGGAGAAAGGGTTAGGCTTCGTTTCCCGAGAAAGAGAGGTAGGCCTCGCCCCCACACAAAGGCCTCGTAGGCCTTTCCCGTTTGGCACGGAGCGCGAAAGGAGCAGGATTGGGCCTCTCGGGCTTCCGTCGCCACTGGCTTGTTGTGAGTTTTCCAGGCTGCCCAGAAGCATTCTCTCCTGACATTTCGCCTCCATCTCTGGCAGGCATCCTCACAAATTGTGAGATCTGTTGGAAACTAGGAAATTTGGGTTTATATACCTCTGGAATGATGTCCAGGGTGGGAGAAAGCACTCAGGTAGGTGCCAATGTTGCAATTAGCATTGAATGACCTCGCAGTTTCAAAATCTGGCTTCTTACTGCGTGGGGGGAATGTTGCAATGAGCCACCTTGATGAGCATTGAATGGCCTTGCAGCATCAAAGCCTGTCTGATTGCTGCCTGGGGGAATCCTTGGTTGGGAGGTGTTCGCCCACATCAATGGGCAGGCATCCTGAGAGGTGGAGCGGTCTGTTGGAAACTAGGAAACGGGGAATTTCCAGACAAGAAACAATCAGGGCCAGCTAATCACCTCCCAACAAAGGATTCCCCCAAGCAGTAAGAAGCCAGACCTTGAAACTGCGAGGCCATTCAATGCTCATCAAGGTGGCCAATTGCAGTATTCGCACTTAAGTTCTTTCTCCCACCCTGGGCATAAATAAATAGCCTGTTGGAGGCCAGTGTGAATGTTGCAATGGGCCACCTTGATGAGCATTGAATGGCCTTGCAGCATCAAAGCCTGGCTGATTGCTGCCTGGGGGAATCCTTGGTTGGGAGGTGTTAGCCCATATCTATGGGGAGCATCCTCAGAGGTTGAGCGGTCTGTTGGAAAATTTCTGTTGGGAATTTCCAGACAAGAAACAATCAGGTCCAGCCAATCACCTCCCAACAAAGGATTCCCCCAAGAAGTAAGAAGCCAGACCTTGAAACTGCGAGGCCATTCAATGCTCATCAAGGTGGCCAATTGCAGTATTCGCACCTAAGTTCTTTCTCCCACCCTGGGCATAAATAAATAGTCTGTTGGAGGCCAGTGTGAAATAGTTGCAATTGGCCACCTTGATTAGCATTGAATGGCCTCGTAGTTTCAAGGACTGGCTTCTTACTGCTTGGGGGAATCCTTTGTTGGGATATTATTATTAATGTACATATGTAGCTATTGTATCTCTCTCTCTGTGTATATACATATACATACACACAATACCTGTCCTATGCAAGTGATCTATCTTTGGCTGGAAGGCCATCCATTGGGAGGGATCAAGTGGTGACCCCCGTCACCTAGAAGTGTATTATATTATTTACATATATACCTATTGTATCTGTGTGTGTGTTTGTGTATATATATATATATATAATACCTGTCTTGTGCAAGTCATAGAATCATATAATCAAAGAGTTGGAAGAGACTTCATGGGCCATCCAGTCCAACCCCCTGCCAAGAAGCAGGAATATTGCATTCAAATCACCCCTGACAGATGGCCATCCAGCCTCTGTTTAAAAGCTTCCAAAGAAGGAGCCTCCACCACACTCTGGGGCAGAGAGTTCCACTGCTGAACGGCTCTCGCAGTCAGGAAGTTCTTCCTCATGTTTATGTGGGTTAACACCTCCCAACCAAGGATTCCTCCAGGCAGCAACTAGCCAGGCTTTGATGCTGCAAGGCCATTCAATAAGGCCATTCACCGGGAGCCCCCAGTGGCGCAGTGGGTTAAACCCCTGTGCCGGCAGGATTGAAGACTGACAGGTCGCAGGTTCGAATCCAGGGAGAGCGCAGATGAGCTCCCTCTATCAGCTCCAGCTCTACATACGGGGACATGAAAGAAGCCTCCCACAAGGATGATAAAACATCAAAACATCCGGGTGTCCCCTGGGCAATGTCCTTGCAGACAGCCAATTCTCTCACACCAGAAGCGACTTGCAGTTTCTCAAGTCGCTCCTGACATGACAAAAAAAAAATCAATAATTTTATATGGGATGTTTATTGTTAGGTGCACGATGTGGCATTTAATTTTCACTGTAGTTTGTAAGCCGCCCTGAGTCCCCTTCGGGGTGAGAAGGGCGGGGTGTAAATATAGTAAATAAATAAATGCTAATCAAGGTGGCCCATTGCAACATTCACACCGGCCTCCAACCGACTATTTATTTATTTACGGCAGGGGTCCTCAAACTTTTTAAACAGAGGGCCGAGTCCCTCAAACTGTTGGAGGGGTGGAGTATAATTTGAAAAAATATGAATGGATTCCTATGCACGCTGCACATATCTTATTTGTAGTGCAAAAAAAAAAAGCCACTTAAAAACAATACAGTAATTAAAATGAAGAACAATTTTAACAAAAATAAACTTATTAGTATTTCAATAGGAGCCCCCAGTGGCTCAGTGGGTTAAACCCCAGTGCTCGCAGGACTGAAGACTGACAGGTTGCAGGTTCGAATCCGGGAAAAGCACGGGTGAGCTCCCTCTGTCAGCTCCAGCTCCTCATGCGGGGACATGAGAGAAGCCTCCCACAAGGATGATAAAACATCCGGGTGCCCCCTGGGCAACGTCCTTGCAGATGGCCAATTCTCTCACACCAGAAGCGACTTGCAGTTTCTCAAGTCACTCCTGACACGACAAAAAAAAAAAAGTGTTTCAATGGGAAATGTTGGTCTGCTTTTGGCTGATGAGTTAGGATTGTTGTTGTTGTTGTGTGTGCTTTCAAGTCATTTCAGACTTAGATTGACCCTGAGCAAGGGCTGGGTAAATGACCTTGGAGGGCCGTAGTTTGAGGACCCCTGATTTACGACATATATATCCTGCTCTTCCACTATTATTATTGATGAGACGAAGAACAACAACCATGCTCGTAGCTATTATTACTGCGTCTCCCTGGAGTCTTTTCTCAGGCCCTCCTCTCTCACCATTCTATCCTTCCTTCCTTCTTTCCTTCCTCCATCCCTCCTTTCCTTACCTCTCTCTTTCTCCCTCCCTCTTTCCTCCCTCTCTCCTTCTTTCTTCTTCCTTCCCTTTTGTCTTTCCTTCTCTCTTTATTTATTTATGTACGACATTTATATGCCGCCCTTCTCACCCCGAAGGGGACTCAGAGCGGCTTACGAGTAAAAAGTAAATAAATATATTATTATCATAGCACAACATTAATATTATATATTACTATATTGTACTATAACATTATACTGTAATATTATTAGTAATGTTACATTTAATATAAAATATATAATTATAATATCATTTAATTATTAGTAGTAATATTATTAATATTATCAATATTATATGTATATATTATATTACATTACATTAGATCATATTATAAGCACAGTGCAAGAGACAAGATGGAACTGCCTTCCTGGCCCCTCTCTTCACTCTGATCTCAGAGCAGCAGTTGGTCTACTCACATTTGCATGTTTTTGAACTGCTAGGTTGGCAGAAGCTGGGGCTAACAGCGGGAGCTCACCCCACTCCTTGGATTTGAATCTGTGACCTTTCGATCAGCGGTTGGTGCTGGGGGGGGGGGGGGCTCCCAACTGATAACACTGGAGGCAAGATGGAACTGCCTTCCTGGCCCCTCTCTTCTTTCCTTCTTTCTCTTCTCTCCCTCTTTCTCCCTTCCTTCCCTTCCACCCTTTCATCCTTCCTTCCCTCTTTCTCTCTCTCTCCTTCCTTCCTTCCTTCCTTCCTTCCTTCCTTCCTTCCTTCCTATAAATCCCAACAACTACAACTCCCAAATGTATATAAATAAAAATGTAATGTTTGTGGGATTAACATAACTCCAAAACCACTGGACGAATTGACACCAAATTTGGACACAATACACCTATCAGGCCAACGAGTGACCATCACTCATAAAAACACCGAAAAACAGAGCAGAAGAGACTTAAAAAGCCAAAAACCAAAAATTACAACACATGCACAAAACCACATATATATATATGCAAAAACACATATACACACTAGGCGAGAGAAGGAAATAAAAAGTGAAAGAAGGAAGGAAAGAGAGAGGGAAGAAAGGAGAGGATGAACGACAGAGAAAGAGGAAGGAAAGAGACAAGGAAGGATGGAACCAAAGAGCAAAGGAAGCGAGAAAAGAAACAGGTAGAAAAGGAAGAAAGAAGAAGGGAAAGAAAAAGAGGGAGGGAGGGAGGGAAGGAGAAAGAGGGAGGTAAAGAGAGAGGGAAGGAGGGAGGGAAGAAGAGAAGGATGGAAGGGAATGGAGGGAGGGAGAGAAGGGACAGAGGAAAGAAGGAAGGAGAAAGGGAAGGAAGTAAGGACAAAAGGGTGGAAGGGAAGGAGGGAGGGAGAAAGAGGGAGGTAAAGAAGGGAGGGAAGGAAGGGAAGAGGAAGGAAGGAAAGAAAGAAAGAAAGAAAGAAAGAAAGAAAGAGGGAGGGAAGATTAGCCACAGCAAAGCGTGGTGCGTACAGCTAGTCAGTGTAACATGCACAGATTTCTATAACAACAATTTCTACAATATAGAAATTGTTATTTTGGAAGTTGAAATTTCATTATATTGCATTTAACAATATTTGAGTTACTATTTCTGACATCATGTACTTATGAAGAATCTCCTGGTATATTGTAATTGTTATTTTGGAAGCTTAAGTTTCATTGTGTTGACAAAATATTGATAAACAATCTTTCATTTATAAACAGTTACTAATTAATCATGTTAATGTTCCCACGTTACATTTAATGAATTTCCTGTAATATAGAAATTGGGTACAGCTAGTCACTCATAAAAACTCTGAAAAACACAGCAGAAGAGACTTAAAAAAGCCAAAAAAAATTACATTACAACGCATGCGCAAAACCACACATATATAAACACAAACACACATATATACACATATACACATATATATATACACACACATATACACACACAAAGCACATATACACAGACTGGGCCACAGCAATGCGTGGCAGGAGGCACTAGTGACAAAATAAATCCAGCCAAACCCCACCAGTATTCAAAATTGGGCGTATCAGGTATTTGTTCCAAATGTGGTCCCGTGAATGAGAATACATCCTGCATCTCAGATATTTACATGACGATTCATAACAGAAGCAAAATGACAATAATGAAGTCGCAACGAAAATAATGTTATGTTTGGGGGGTCACCACAACATAAGGAAGTGTATGAAGAGGTCGCGGCATTGTGACACACACATATTTTCACTTTTATTATGAGTATTGATATATCATTTTCAGTTTTCTATTTCAGGTTCCGTTTTAGCTGTGCAGAAGTCTTGTGATGCAGAGAATAGGTATGGAAACGCAACCTGGATTTGCACTGACATTAACACAAAAGTCCCAGTTTCCTTATTGTACTTCCAACCTTTTCGTAGGTGCTTTCTGTTATGATAATGGGAACAGAATTGTCTTTTAGGAACCACAGTTTCCTCCTCAGATGGCAGAGTCACACATTTTACATTAGAAACACATGGCTTGGCTTTCATTCCTTTTTATTTTCCCACAAGGAGCTCAGAGCATGACATTTAATATGGCAATTGCCCATATTGAATTAAATTAAATTAAAATTAAAATGGGATACAAATCAACATAATAATAATAATAATAATAATAATAATAATAATAATGGATTGCTGTGTGTTTTCCAGGCTGCATGGCCATTTTCCAGAAGCATTCTCTCCTGATGTTTCGCCCACATCTACGGCAGGCATCCTCAGAGGTTGGGAGGGCCGTTGGAAACTAGGAAAACGGGGTTTATATATCTGTGAAATAATAATGTCCCAGATGGGAGAAAGAACTCTTGTCTGTTTCACGATGAATGTTGCAATTGGCCACCTTGATTAGCATTGAATGACCTTGCAGCTTCAAAGCCTTGCTGCTTCCTGTCTGGAGAAATCCTTTGTTGGGAGGTGTTAGCTGGCCCTGATTGTTCCCACTTGCCTGCAACAGAGTTCTTTCTCCCACCCTGGACATTATTCCACAGATATATAAACTTCATTTTCCTAGTTTCCAACAGACATCACAACCTCTGAGGATACCTGCCATAGATGCAGGCGAAACGTCAGGAGAGGATGCTTCTGGAACATGGCCAGACAGCCCGAAAAACCCACAGCAACTCAGTTATTCCGGCTATGAAAGCCTTCGACAACACAATAATAATAATAATAATAATAATAATAATATCTGCATTTTTAATACCAATGATATTTAATCCTTTTTAATGTTTGCATATTTCTATATTTTAAATTGTATTGAAATGCTTTTCATGTGAGCCACTTTGAGTCTCCTTGTGGACAGATAAGGCAGATTATAAGTAAACATAATAATAATAGTAATAATAATGTAGACTCAGAAGCGGAGTGGGCAGATCAAAAGACAACCTGGCAAAATGGCACTACCTAAAAGAATCCCATACCTTGTGTGACTGTGGAGCATCTGTATGCTTGTCTATTGTCCCTTGCCTCATGTACAGAGGAAGAATTGTTGGAGGCTACAGACAGTGCTGTTACTGTTGCCCGGTTTTGGTCAAAAGATATTTAGCCACCTGCACACCTTCTATTTTTATCAGTTTATACTATTGTATGTAATGCTTTTGATATGAAATAAATAAGTAAGTAATAATAATAATTATAATAATAATAGATACATAACCACTTTGAGCCCTCTTTGTTGAGAGAAAAGTGGAGTATAAACAACAACAATAATAATACATTCTAGTACTAGCTACATAGCCGCTTTTAATTTCCTTGTGGAGAGAAAAAGAGGGGGTATAATAATAATATATTCTAATATTAATGATAATTACATAGCTGCTTTGAGTCTCCTTATGGAGAGAAAAGGAGGGGTATAAAATAATATATTCTAGTACTAATAATAGATACGTAGCTGCTTTTGAGTCTCCTTGTAGAGAGAAAAAGGGGGGTATAAAATAATACATTCCATTATTATTATTATTATTATTATTATTATTATTATTATTATTTATCGTGTCATCCGCAACCAGAACATTGTACTACATTTCTAACAGAACAAAACAAACAAACAGATTAAAAAAGAAACACAGATTTTGCAAAACTTGGTAGCTGATTAAATGTCCTTTGACCAGTAGCTGGCCCCTTGGAGTGCCTCTGGTGTTGCCGCAAGAAGGTCCTCCATGGTGCATGTGGCAGGGCTCAGGTTGCATTGCAGCAGGCGGTCTGTGGTTTGCTCTTCTCCACACTCGCATGTCGTGGATTCCACTTTGTAATACATTCCATTACTAATACTAGATATGTAGCTTTTTTCGAGTCTCCTTGTGGAGAGAAAATGATGAGTATAAAAATAATATATTATAATACTAATAATAGATAGATGTGGAGAGAAAAGTGGAGTATAAACAACAACAATAATAATACATTCTAGTACTAATAATAGATACGTAGCCGCTTCGAGTCTCCTTGTGGACAGAAAAAGGAATATAAATAATAATAATAATAAAGTCTAATACTAATGATAGGTACGTAGCCGTTTTGAGTCCTCTTTGTGGAGAGAAAAAGCAGGATGTAAAGAAACAACAATAATAAAACATTCTAATACTAATAGTAGTATTTGAGTTGTCTTTGTGGAGAGAAAAGCAGGGTATTAAAAATAATAATGATAATGTGTTCTGTGTGTGCGCATGCACAAAATTAATTCAGATTGTTTCTTGTTCGTTGATAGCGAAAATGGCTCAGGCAGCGATGGCAGCAGCATCCAGCCACGACGAGGACTCCTCCGAAAGCAGGATGGTGGTTACGTTCCTCATGTCGGCCCTTGAATCCATGGTAAGGTGGCCTTGGTGGCGATTTGCACCTTGCGATATCCTTATGGTGTTGTTTTTCTTGTTTGGTTTGCTTTAAAGATCCAGCAATTGAATTGTGATTTTCTCCTGCGGTGCGATTGTGAGTGTTCTACCATCTAATATAATATAATTATATTAGTGATTTTGTGCTGTGCTAATAATATAATATATTTACACGTATAATATTGATAATAACATTATAATGTAATACAATGTAATACTAATAATAATACAATATAATGATTATATATTACATGTAATATTACTAATATTATTACAGTATAGCACAATATGCGAATGTATGGTACTAATATTGTGCTGTGCTAATAATATAATATATTGTATACACATATAATATTAATAATATTATAGTGTAATACAATATATAATTATAATAGTATAATAATTTTATGGCTTCTTAAATTAGTTAAATCAGCCTCGACAGCAAGTTAGACAAATGGCCGGAAGCTCACTCCGACCTGGGCTGGATTCGAACTCATGACCTCTTGGTCACTAGAGATTTAATGCAGCTAGCCAGCCCTATCAAAGTGTTGTTTTTTGTCACCTCCACCTGCACTGACCTTGCATCTTAGGACTGCTTTTCTAAGTATCGGCCTTTTCTCCTTCCGCAGTGCAAAGAGCTCGCCAAGTCCAAAGCGGAAGTGGCCTGCATCGCCGTGTACGAGACGGATGTCTTTGTCGTGGGGACCGAGAGAGGGAGAGCTTTTGTCAACACGAGGAAAGATTTCCAGAAGGACTTCGTGAAGTACTGTAAGTTGGAATCGGTCGTTTTGCTGGAAAGGGATGAGATTTTACAGGATTTGGGAAGAACGGGTTTAAGAGCGGGGAGTGAGAAGGGATTTGGAAAGAGATTGGTGTTGCCAGGCAATGTGTGGTGTTGATACAGTGGCTGGAGGTTGTTGTTTCTCCAACAGGCATGAGAAGCCCTAATGTAAACAGATCTGCCCATCTATCTGTCTGTTTATCAATCCATCTATGTTATCTATTTAGCTATCATCTACCTACCCAACAATCTATCTATCATCCATCCATCTATCTGTCCATCTATCTATCCATCCATCTATCTGTCCGTCCATCTACCCAACCACTTAACCATCCACCCATCTATCCATGGTTTTATATTATTTTAATGTTTTAATTGTATTCTATGGTCTTGGTACCAAATGTGAACCACCCCGAGTAAATAATAAATAAATAAATAAATCCATCTATCCATCCATCTATCCACCTGTCCATCTATCTACCTACCTATCCATCCACCCGTCCGTCTGTCTACCTATCCATCCGTCCATCCATCCACCCATCCTTCTATCCATCCATCCACCTGTCTGTCCATCTACCTACCTATCTATCCATCCACCCGTCAGTCTATCTGTCTACCTATCCGTCCATCCATCTATTCATCCACCTGTCTGTCCATCTATTTACCTACCTATCTGTCCGTCCGTCTGTCTGTCCATCCACCTATCCAACTATCCATCCACCCATCTATCCATCTCTCTCTCTCTCTATCCATCCATCCATCCACCCACCTATCCATCCATCTATCTATCCACCTATCCATCCATCCACCCATCTATCCTTCCATCCATCCATCTATCTATCTATCTATCTATCTATCTATCTATCTATCTATCTATCTTTCTATCCATCCACCCACCCACCCACCCATCTATCCTTCTGTTCATTCATCCATCCAGCTATCCATCCACCCGTCTCTCCATCCATCTAGCTAGCTAGCTGTCCATCCACCTCTCCATCCGTCTATCTATCCATCCATCTATCTATTCACCTACCCACCCATCTGTCTGTCTCTTTATCTATTTATCCGTCGGTTCATCCATCCACCCGTCTGTCCATCTACCTACCTACCTACCTACCTACCTACCTATGCACCTATTTATCTTATCTATCTATCCACCCATCCATCCACCTGTCTCTCTGTCTATTCATTCGTCCATCAATCCACCCATCCATCCGTTTGTCTATCTACCTATCTTATCGATCCGTCCATCCGTCTGTCTGTCTGTCTACCAACCACCTATCAGTCTGTTCATCTGTCCATCTCTCTCTCTCTATCCATCTGTCTACCAGTCTGTCTGCTTGTCTATCTATCTATAATTTACCTACCTACCTACTTATCTGTCTATCCACCTATCTACCCATCTATCACATTTGTCAGACGACACAGAGAAACCATGGAAATCCACAAGCATGGGCAAGTTTCAACAGAAAGGAAGAAACCATGAAAATGAACAGAATGTGGCAACTGGTATTGAAAAACACCAGAATGGAGAGAGTGACTAACAAACACCACTAGTATTATCTCTCAATCTTCTCCAAGCCAAACAGGACCAAAACATCTGTGTGCCGTTCCTCTTGCGGCCATGGTTGGTCACATTCGACAATACACTTGTATGGTGCGAAGGCTTTGGAGGAAATGCCTAAGAGCCAGAGCTGTCTTGCTTGGCGTAACGATTTCTGGTTCTGTGCTTCATAGGTGTTAACGAAGAGGCCAAGGCTGTCGAGCTGCTGAAAAGCAAGTCAACGCTGCTCGATAACCGCATGACGGTGGATATTGTGGAGATGGAAGCCCTTCGGAAGTCCGTGGAGGATTACTTCTGCATTTGTTATGGTAAACATGGATCTGTAGATGCCGGGGACATACGATACTCTCCTTAATCCTGGGTTGAGATGCAGTTGGGTCTCGCCATAGAAAGATACACGGCAAAGGGATTTCAACTTGCCGAGTGTATCTTGTGCATTTCTGGTCACTTCACAGAAAGGGGACTCATTATTATTATTTTTATTATTATTACTGTATTTCCTCAAGTATAAGCGTAGTTTTTCAGTCCTTTTTTTAGACTGAAAAGTCCCCCTTGGCTTATACTCGAGTGAAGGTTTATTATTTTATTCTATTTATTATTATTGTCATTATTACATTTATCATGTTACTCTATTATTATTACGTTGATAGTTTTACTTTATTATTGTTGGAATTATTACATTTATTATTTTATTCTATTATTATTACATTTAATTTTTTACTCTGTTATTACTGTTAGTATTACATTTATCATTTTACTCTATTATTACATGTATTATTTTTACTGTTATTGTTGCTATTATTACATGTATTATTTTACTCTATTACTGTTATTATTACATTTCCACTATTTTACTCTATTTATTATTATTACATTTATCATTTACTCTACTATTATTACATTTATTATTTTACTCTATTTATTATTATTGTCATTATTACATTTATCATTTTTTTCTATTAGTACTGTTATAATTACATTTCCACTGTTTATTATTATTATTACATATATTATTTTACTCTATAAATTATTATCATTATTACATTTATCATTGTACTTTGTTATTGTTGCTATTATTACATGTATTATTTTACTCTCTTTATTATTATTACGTTTATTATTTTACTCTATTAGTACTGTTATAGTTACATTTATAATTTTACTCTATTATTATTACATTTATTATTTTACTCTATTTATTGTCATTATTACATTTATAATTTTACTCTATTATTATTGCATTTATTATTTTACTCTATTACTGTTATAATTACATTTCCACTATTTTACTCCATTATTATTATTATTATTATTATATATTATTTACATATATTATTTTACTCTATATATTATTATCATTACTACATTTATCATTTTACTTTGTTATTGTTGCTATTATTACATTTATTATTTTACTCTCTTTATTATTATTGCATTTATTATTTTACTCTATTACTGTTATTATTACATTTCCATTTTACCCTTTTATTATTATTTTTATTGCATTGTTTATTTTACTCTCTATTATTATTAGAAGGATTCATAAGCACATTTACATTGAAGAAGGTTAGAATCATGGTTTCGTCAGAGTTGGGCAATCTTGCCTTAAATTACAGTTTTATGTAAATATTCAAAAACATTTAACCTATTCATGCCTCAATTAATGTAATTGTATTGGTATCTATTTTTATTTCGAAATTTACCAGTAGTTGCTGCATTTCCCACCCTCGTCTTAGACT
The DNA here is from genome assembly GCF_025583915.1 of Anolis sagrei ordinatus. NCBI lineage: Eukaryota > Metazoa > Chordata > Lepidosauria > Squamata > Anolidae > Anolis > Anolis sagrei. The sequence continues at coordinate 5,770,984 of NW_026844589.1, read as the reverse complement.
TGAGTCAATCCATTTTCCCAGGTTTTTTTGTGGTGAAATTAAGTACCTCACCTTATATTTGGGTTGGCTTATACTCGAGTATATAATAATAATGATAATTTTTTTAAAACTTTATTTGTACCCCGCTACCATCTCCCCAAGGGACTCAGTGCGGCTTACATGAGGCCAGGCCCACAATACATCAATAAACAAAAGCAATTACAATAATCAATACAAAACAGTTAAAATAACTCAAAAACAGAAAACTACATATACGGTATGTCTATTTAACCTAACTGAGGCAACTCATTCCCATGAATCAATATAAGGCTTTTCCAAATCCCAAAACCGAAAGGAAAGCATTTCTCTTGACCTTACCACCAGATAAAGGTTCCTTATCTCTCTTTTCCTGTAAATGAACTGATCTTCTTTGCACGTGAGCACTCTGATGCCTTGCCTTCTATCTACACTCTCATTAACTTAAATCGCATTACCTTCTGCACCTAACAAATAATCTTCACACAGTTGCTCTGAGAAAGACTGTGAAGGGTCCCTCCCAGGAATGTGGCCTTGGGAATCTTCCTGAGGCAGCTGTGGCCTCTCGTCTGAGCTTAACTCAGGCCCAGCCAAACCCTCATCCCCATTGTCAACAGACCTTGAAATAAAGCTCAGAATAAATATATGTTTGGAAGTTCAGCACAAGAAGTTTAGGGAAAACAAAGGGGTGACAAAAAAGAAGAGGCACGCACAACACCTTTCAAGTGTTTTGTCCAACTAACGCGGTCCCTTGTTGACGAGCTTTGCTTTCCCCATCTAGGCAAAGCCTTAGGGAAGTCGGCGGTTGTTCCCGTGCCGTATGATAAGATCCAGAGGGATCCGTCCGCCGTGGCGGTGCACGGCCTCCCAGAAGGCCTTGCGTTCAAGCACCCCACCAATTACGACGTCACGACCCTCAGGTGGATCCTGGAGAACAAAGCCAGCATCTCCTTCGTCATCAAAAGGTGAAGCAGCACCCTCCCGTTGACCTGTATTGTATTGATTATTGGAATATAATTTGGCATGAGTGATCGATTTAAAAAATGTTTCAGAAATCATTGCAAAACGTTTTCCTTAAGTAATTGAGCAAGTGGGGAAACTTCAGGGGCTCTTTTCTCATTTTTAGAGTTATCATGGTTAAACTTTTTTTAGAGTTATCATGATGAAACTTGTTATAGTTGTACCAGACATTTTCCACGGTCAGCCCACCAAGTTTCAGAATGTTACGCTCATCAACTAATTATTGGGGAATTATTGAATATTTTACAAACTGTATTTACAAAAAATAAATAAAAGATCTATCTACTTGAATTTTGTATACAATGCACAAGATAAGGAGCCCCTGGTGGTGCAGCGGGTTAAACCGCTGAGCTGCTGAATTTGCTGATCGATAGGTTGGCAGTTCAAATCTTCAGAACTATTTATTAGAATATTCACAAAAAATATTTGCAGAAACATTCACTGAAATATTCACAACACATATTTGTTAAAATATTCACTAAAATATTTGCAGAAATATTCATTAAAATATTGACGGAAATATTTATTAGAATATTCACGAAAATATTTGCAGCAATATTTATTGAAATATTAAAAATATAATTGTTAAAATATTCACTAAAATATTCATTAGAACATTCACAAAAGTATTTGAAGAAATATTTATTGGAATATTTACAATATATTCTCATTAAAAGATTCACAAAAATATTTGCAGAAATATTTATTGGAATATTCACAATATATTATTAAAATATTCACTAAAATATTTGCAGAAATATTCACAAAAATATTCATTAAAATATTTGCAGAAATATTTATTGGATTATTCACAAAAATATAATTGTTAAAATATTAACAAAAATATTTGCAGAAATATTTATTAGAACATTTACAAAAATAGTTGCAGAAATATTTATTGGAATATTCACAATATATTCTCATGAAAATATTCACAAAAATATTTGCAGAAATATTCACAAAAATATTTATAAAATATTCATTGAAGCATTTCCAGAAATATTTATTTGAATATTCACAAAAATATTTGCAGTAATATTTATTAGAATATTCACAAAATATATTCATTAAAATATTCACATTTGTTTACCAGATATATTTATATTTACCAAATGTTAGGGGTTGTTACTTAACATAACATGTTCCCACCAGATGTGACCTCCATTGTTGACCATTGTGGAGATGCTTGCAAATCCAGATGATTAATTCATAGATTTGTTGTGAAACAATTCTTTGGTAAACATATAATTTTGCCCTTTGTTACAGACGAAAGCAGTTTGCATACAAATGAAATAGATGTTCAATCGAGTGTGGCGTACTTTTCAATTAACCAAGTCCTTTCTGTTCTGTTTTAGGCCTTTCCTTGAGCCGAAAAAACACTTAGGTGAGTAGTCGATCCTAGCAGTTTCAAGGTCTGGCTTCTTACTGCCTGGGGGAATCCTTTGTTGGAGGTGATTAGTTGACTCTGATTGTTTCTTGTTCACAATGCTCATCTATTGCTTTGAATGTTACATTATGGCTACTAAATGGCATTTTTCCCCTTCCAGGACCTCGCATAATGGACCCCTCGCACACAATAACATCCTCAGCTGGAAGGTACATTATGTTTTATTCCTTTTCTTGGAACTGTACATGTTTATTTCCTCAGTAATTTGTGGCATCAGAGCTGCAATATAGAACTCCAATACGCTGATGATAATGTAATTCTGTGTGCATTCAGAAGACGACCTACAACATCTGTTATAGAACTCCAATATGCTGTTGATAACATAGTCTATGCGCATTCAGACTTACAACATCTGTTATAGAACTCCAGTATGCTGATATTAATGTATTCTGTGTACATTCAGGAGACCTACAACAGCCTTTCTAAAACTCCAGTATGCAGATGATAACATAGTCTGTGTGCATTCAGAAGAAGACCTACAAAATCTGTTATAGAACTCCAGTATGCTGATGATAGCATAGTCTATGTGCATTCAGAAGAAGACAAAATCTGTTATAGAACAAAATCTGTTATATATCTATATATTTGGGATAGAGACAGTGTCATCCATATTGTTGTGTATGTTTACGTATTTTCTCTGGTCTCTTTGTCTAGTTGCCCTCCTATCCAGGTGAAGACGGAACCCAGTGAAGATTCGGGTATGTTGTCTTCCTTTTTAAATATTGATGTCTTCGGTCTATGTTCCATAATGTCAGGAAAGCAGCACCTAATATCCTCCATTACTTGTTTATTTATTTATTTATGACATTTATATGCTGCCTGTCTCACCCTGAATAATAGTATAATAATAAATGTAATAATAACAATAATAATGAAGTAAAATAGTAAATGTAATAATAATAATCACTAGAGTAAAATAATAAATGTAATAAATAATAGTATAATAATATATGTAATAATAATCACTAGAGTAAAATAATAAATGTAATAATAATAATCACTAGAGTAAAATAATAACTGTAATAATAATCATCACTAGAGTAAAATAGTAAATGTAATAAATAATAGTATAATAATATATGTAATAATAACAATAATAATGAAGTAAAATAATAACTGTAATAATCATCACTAGAGTAAAATAATAAATGTAATAAGTAATAGTATAATAATATATGTAATAATAACGATAATAATGAAGTATAATAATAAATGCAATAATAATAATCACTAGAGTAAAATAATAAATGTAATAAATAATAGTAATATATGTAATAATAACAATAATAATGAAGTATAATAATAAATGCAATAATAATAATCACTAGAGTAAAATAATAAATGTAATTATTATTATAACAACAACGACAACAGCTTTGGGGGACTAAACAGGGTCTTACAAAGGGCTGCGTTCCCATTACAACTCTTGTGTTTGGAATGGGAGTTAATATAATAATAATAAGAAGAAGAACAACAACAACAACAATGACAACAACGTTGGGGGACTAAAAGGGGTCTTACAAAGGGTTGCTTTCTCATTACAACTCTTGTGTTTGGAAATGGGAGCTAATAGAATAACAACAACAACAACAACAACAACAACAACAACTTTGGGGGACTAAATAGGGTCTTACAAAGGGTTGCTTTCCCATTACAACTCTTGTGTTTGGGAATGGGCGCTAATATAATAATAATAATAATAATAATAATAATAATAATAATAATAATCGACAACAACTTTGGGGGACTAAACAGGATCTTACAAAGGGTTGCTTTCCCAATACAATTCTTGTGTTTGGGAATGGGCGCTAATATAATAATAATAATAATAATAATAATAATAATAATAATAATAATAATAATCGACAACAACTTTGGGGGACTAAACAGGGTCTTACAGAGGGCTGCATTCCCATTACAATTCTTGTGTTTGGGAATGGGAGGTAATAGAATAATAATAATACTAACAGCGACAACAGCTTTGGGGACTAAACAGGTGATAGGGTTCCCTTTGGATCTCTGTTGATCCACAAATATAATATCTAAATGTCATTCTTCTTCAGGTCTCGAGATGATCACGGTCAAAGAAGAATCAGAGGATCCTGAGTATTATCAGTTTACCATTCCAGGTAACGTGGAGTAATCTGCTCTGTATGTTGATATCTGGCCAATTTGGCGGGAGGAAAGGTCGTGGGAAAGTATAGGAATTCCTTTGTGAACCTGATGAGATGTTGTTTTGGCTTTGGTGTGGGGACTCCTCTGCATGGCTTTGACTTTTTTCTCCTGCTGCCTTTGGCCTGCCATTCTCTGTGCTGCTCCCCTTCCCTTTCTTGCTCCCTCTCATCTCGTCTTCCTTGAATTATAATGTATTCTAGGCTTTGCGGGAAAAATACTATCTTGCAAAGCCTGTTGGATAAGTGTCGTATAAGCGTCAAGACCGTATGTCATTGGAAAGTGTTATTAATAGACTCGGGTGTTCATGTTTTAAGCGAGTGGCTTTGGAGAAGACCTATGTGCAATTATTCTGCCCTCTTGGAATTGCTTTATAGTTCCAAAACGCGCCAAGTGACTGTAATGAAGAAGTAATAGTTATGCAAAAGACACATCGTTCGTAGCATTGGAGTCGACGATGATGTTGTTATGGTTCGGATGAAGTACAGTGTTCCCTCAGGAGCTTGAAAGGTTTAACAAAGTCCTTTATTATTGCTTAAGTCTTCAACAAAACAATCAGAAACTTCTCGGATCTTCTACAAGTCAAACAAATACTTCAAGGGTTTGAATCAACTGGTGGCTTTCTTAATCTTGTCCACAAGGGACAGGCAACTGGCTTCATGAACTGTTTCTTTTCTTTAAGAGGAAAACCCTTTTTGACCCCTCCTTGGGCAATCTACTTTCTAAACTTTGCTGGTGTGGGCTCTACTCCCAGCTCCAAACTGCTTCTTGGGTCCCGAGTAGACCTACCAGTCAAGGCTTTGTAGATTCTCCAGCTGGAGTCCTTTGGAACTGTTTTCCCCCGGATGCTGTGAGAAACGAAGCTTCTCTACAGGTGGAGCTAATCCACGTCCTGTAGCTAAGCTTTCCAACGCAAGACTGACCTAAAATGGCTCCCTCTCCTCCCAGAGCCCTGGGGAAAGGGGTGGAACCAAAACTTAATGATAATTGATGGGTCATTGGCCCTATTATTGCAAACCAAGGAAAGCCACCTTATTGCAAAATGCATGGAACTTTGGAATACATGCAAACACTCAAAAAAATAAAAGGAAGTTGGAGCTTTTGGTACAGCCGCACCAGCATAATAATAATAATAATAATAATAATAATAATAATAATAATAATAATAATAATAATAATAATAAATACATCACACAGTCCTAGAAGCTTGGGAAGTGTTCGACTTGTGGTTTTTTGATATGAAATCCAGCATATAGATCTGGTTTGCTGTGACATACTGTGCTTTTGTGTCAGTAAAATAATAATAATAATTAAGATCAAACTGCAAAGACTCTGGCACAAGCCAGGCAAAGGGGTCCCAGTGGTGATCAGCACACTGGGTGCAGTGCCTAAAGACCTTGGACTGCACTTAAACACAATCGGCGCTGACAAAATTACCACCTGTCAGCTGCAGAAGGCGACCTTACTGGAATCTGCACACATTATTCACTGATACACCATACAGTCTTAGACATTTGGGAAGTGTCCAACGTGTGATCCAATACAAAAGTCAGCAGAGTGTCTGCTGCGGACCCATCTTGTTGTGTTTCTAATAATAATAACAACAACAACAACATGCATCACATAGTCCTGGACACTTGGGAAGTGTTCGACTTGTGATTTTGTGATACGAAATCCAGCATATAGATCTCGTTTGCTGTGACATTCTGTGCTTTTGTGTCGGTAACATAATCATAATAATAGTAATAGTAATTTGCTTCTTACCCGTCTCTCCTTGCGGCTCAAGTCAGGGCACAACCCAGTGCCTTCTTGGAACTAGACTTCCCTGCTCTCATTCCCAAACTCTGCTAAAATGAATTGCTGATTTATTTATTATTGACGTCAATCTATCAATGTGCCCAGTGGAAAGCCGGGGTGCCTCAGCTGAAAAGCTTCATCCATTGATTTGAAAGGCCAGACCTTACTAACACTTCTGTACATCCAAGTGTGTTCCTGTAACAAAGATTACCTTTGGAACTGTTCTGACTTTCGACTCAATGTGAGAGGATATGGTCAGTATGTTTACTTCCTTGTGTAGTAGAGTCTCGGTTATCCGACAGAAACCGTCCAGCAGAACGTCAGATAAACAAAAATGTTGGATAATCCAGAGTCTCCTGTTACCCATCCGACATGGCGCTAGAGACCTAGAGTACTGCGAGGGTTGAATGAAAAGTAATGCCTCCACCTTCGTTACTTGGGTTTAGATGGGAATATTTTAATAAATCAAATGCAGAAATAATCCTTAAAATGTGTTCTTTAACTACCACTATTCAGATTTCCACATAATCACCTGACAATTGGATACATTTCTGCCAACAAGTTTTCTAAAGCTGTCACGGAAGAAGTCGACACTGTTTCCGCAATAAGCTTCTCACAGTTCTCTCAACGTCTTCATCAGAAGCATCATGATGGCCCCGCAGATCTTTCATTATTGGTAACAGATGGAAGTCAGATGGTGCTCAATCTGGACTGTATGGAGGATGTCGTACAGTGGTGAGATCCAGTCTCTGAAGTTTCAAGTCTGTACGCTTTCAGTTTAGGTGTCAGCACCCTGGGTACCCATCGTGCACCGATCTTCCGATAGCCAAGCAAAGCAATAATGTGACCCACATGTTCTTGTTAAATGCCGATTATGCTTGAAATTTCTCTCTGAGGGATACGACGATCATCCTGAATCAATCTGTCAACCCTTTACTTATGAAACTCTTTTGTCACGCAAGTCAGATGTTCCCACCTCAACATCTTTAAACTCACTCACCCAATGATGCACAGTACTCACATCAACACAATCACCATAAACAGCTTGCATTCGCTGATGAATGTCCTTTGGGGTGACACCTTCAATGACTGCACGTTGTTTAAGTCGCATTGACCGACCGTCTGCGCAGGGTTCCATACTTCGCACTTTAACAACACAACTGTTCAATGCTAAGGCTTCCTCCCAAAATGGAACTGTAGAGGAGAGTCTACTGAACAAGCCAGTACCTGCCGCATACCAGTATTGCCATTGGTTGAGGAGTTACGAAGGTGGAGGCATTACTTTTCACTCGTAACAACAGGGAGGCAAGAGGTTGAGGCAAGGCAACACCTCAGGGCCAGATGGGGCCCAGATGCAGAAGAGGAGCGTGGAAATCCCAGAGGGAAGGAGGGAGGATGCTTCCGCTTCCAGTCCTGCCTCTTTTCCCCCTTTCCTGCCTTCTCCTCCTCCTCGTCTTGCCTTTTTCACTTATTGGGAATGGAGAGAGAGTTGGGGAGCGCTCCTTTAATTGAAGGGGAAATGCTGGAGGAAAAAGAGGAGCGTTGGATAAGACGGAATGTCGGATAAGTGAAGGTCGGATAAGCGAGATTCTACTGTAGTTTTCTTTCTTGCAAGCTCTTTGGGCTACATTTTTTGAATTTATGCATTTGTGAGACAAAAGAAAACAAAGGATGTTAATTGGGTACCCGTTCAGTGAAGCAATCTGTCATCTAATTCCAGGGTTTCTTAAACGCTTCCCCCTCGCGGCCCCTTTCTGTAGGAAAATGTCCGAAATATTCAAGTGAGAGATGGTCTGAACAGCCTTGTCGGAAGATGTGTCGATTGGTAGAGCGGTGACATTCCATCACAGTGGGCCCTCCCACGTTTGCTGGTTTGACACGTGGTTTTCGACTGTTCGCTGACGGTATTACGGTTTTCTTGAGGGATGTCTAGATCCTCTGTTGTTCAACTTCTTCCGTTCTCTCTGGAGCAGCTAGAGCAGAGCTTTCCAACCGTTTCATAGCTTTTGAGACATGCATCAATTTGCGACACAGTCATTCAGTTTTACTATCAAACCGGAGATTATTGGGATCGTCTGTGTATGGTAATTCTATGAAACCGATTTGTTTCTGCAACGACTTGATTCAGCTTGAGCATGCTCTCTCTTTAACAGAAAGGAGAAAAATATTGGAAAGTGATAATTTTTTTTCATGGCTGTCGTCTTTGTTTACCGAAGCAGGTCCTTCAGAAACTTCGGCGATTGATGAGAAAATCGCCATGGCAAAGTCTTACACAGGTACCACAATTCACTTGTTCATCATTGCAGTCATTTCTCACATTGACGCCTCGATCACAGGGCTAGCCTTCCAGACTTGGCTTAGTTCACCAGATTGTGAGGAAGAGGCCAGTGACATCTCCCTGTTGTGTCTCTTGCCTCATTTGAGGCATTCCTTCTTTCCTTGGGATCCCGGGATTTGTTCTGCACCGGGGGGGGGGGGGGGGGGGGCGGTATCTATTCCGTAACCTTTCCAAATGCAGTTCGTTGTCGTGTGGCTTAGGATCGTACATCCTCACGGTTCGTGATGAGAAATGTTTTACATTGAAAGAAGAAGATTGAAAGATTTATTGTAGATTTTATTCCAGCTTCATCCAAATCGAGTCAGTCCTTTGAATTGCAGAGTGGCTGAATCACTTGTTTTTGGGGTGTTGCGTTCTTTCCGGGCTGCGTGGCCACTGTGTTCTGGCAGCATTTGCTCCTGTGCTCGTTTCGCCTGCACCTGTGCCTGGCATGTACGATTAATTAAAAAAATATTTCAAAAGTCATTACAAAATTAGGAGCATTGGCATTTTGTTTCTAAAGTGTTTCTAAAGTATTAGTAAAACTTTAGTTACTATAACGAGAGTAGCAAAAATTCGTTACTTTTTGTTAGAGTAATTGCTTAAGTGCGAAAACTTCAGGGTCTCCTCCTTCCCTTGTTTTTACAGCTATTGGGGTGAAACTTGCTACATTGGTAGAACACATTTACCACTTTTAGCCAGAAAGTTTCAAAACGTTTCACTTATTCACAATTTTTTTGGGAATTTTCAAAGTTTTTAAAAACATTTTTGAAAATAAAACTATTTATTTTCTATTTATTTACAGCTTTTATATTCCGCCCTTCTCACCCCGCAGGGGACTCAGGGCAGATTACAGTGTACACATATATGGCAAACATTCAATGCCAATTTTTGACATACTGACATATACAGACATACACAGAAGCTATTTAACTTTTTTTGGCCGCCAGGGGAGCTGTCGCTTTCATCGTCCATCTGCGACGTTGATGAAGCACTTCCGCATTCCAGCATGCTTCCCCACTGGAATGCTTTGCTGGAGTCTTCTTTATGGCCTCATAAATCAGTTAATTTAGCCTCCCCACACTTTTAAGGGGGTAGCTTATTTTCCTACTTGACAGATGCAGCTGTCTTTCAGGTTGCAAAGGTCGACAACAGGCTACACACAATTGGTTGGAAACCCACTCCAACCTGGGCTGGCTTCGAACTCATGACCTTTTTGGTCAGAATGATCTTAATGCAGCTGACACTCAGCCAGCTGCGCCACAATCCCGGTGGCACAGTAGGTTAAACTGCTGAGCTACTGAAATTACTGACTGAAAGTTCGCTGGTTCAAATCCATGGAGAGTGGTGAGCTCCAGCTGTTAGTGTCATGTTGCCAGGGCTCTGCCTTATTTAGGTAGAGATGAATCAAACTCCCAGTTTTGTCAAACTTAATTAAAACAGCACTTACTTACTGGCTGTTTTTATAGTCCAAAATATAAAACATAAAGATAGCAGTCAGTCACAGAATAAACAAAAACTGATTGCAAAAGCTACACTGTAGTCAAAGGGTCCAGTTCAGTGGTCAAACGCCGAGAGTTCAGTAAACAAACTCCAGGGATAAAGAGTCTGTACCGTAGTCAAAAGCCAGTCCAAAGATTCCAAGATTACAGGAGAAAGGTCAGGATACCGAAAATCCAACAGACCTGGGGGGAAAACCAGCAGCATCCACCACCAAAATATGACAGTTAACCCCAGCTTCTGCCAACCTAGCAGTTCCAAAACATGCAAATGTGAGTAGATCAATAGGTACCGCTTCTGCGGGAAGGTAACGGTACTCCATGAAGTCATGCCAGGCACATGACTTTGGAAGTGTCTACGGACCATGCCAGCTCTTCAGCCTAGAAATGGAGATCAGCACCATCCCCCAGAGCTGGACACAACTAGACTTAATGTCAGGGAAAACCTTTACTTTACAACAGCGATCTCTTTGAATTTTCTATACAACAACACAAGATAACAGGGGATCATTTCCCCCAACTTTCAGAAATAGTCATACATTTACTGATTTTAGAGATTTTTAATTTTTTTTGACAAAACTATATATATATATATTAAAAAACCACAACTGCTATCTTATTAAATGTCTCTCTCTCTCTCATATTAACAAATAGAACTTCCATCGAGGGATTTCTTCCCAGCCCAGGACAGAGATTTACTTACTAGAATTCTCACCCCGTCCTCTTTGCAGATTCAATCATTCATTGGAACTCTGGCTGGGAAAGAGGCGGAGGAACACATCTCTTCCCTCTCCTGATTAGAGCTTCCTGATGCTGGACAGAATTTTGGGAAATGTAGTTTAGGTCCAGGCCTTTTGCATTCTTTGCCATAGGGCTCCTCGCCTTCCCAAACTACACTTCCCAGAATTCTGTGCTTTCTCCATTTCTTTCCCAGCGAACTCTGCTTTTTCCCTGCTTCTTCCTTCTTGTCATGGCAAGAGGCCATTAATTTAGAGGAATGGCAGCCTTTTTGGCTTTGCTTTGTTTCTTTGTGCTGAACTTGAAACTGACTTTGAGAGATGACATGAAAAAGTATTGGGTGACTTTTGATTTTTAATTTTTTGGCACGTGGATGGATGGATGGATGGAATGAAGGAAGAAAAGAAGGATGGATGGATGGATGGATGGATGGATAGGTGGATAAATAGATGGATAGATAGATGGGTGGTTGGATAGGTAGATAGATGGATGGATGGATAGGTGGATAGATGGATGGATGGATAGATAGATGGATGGATAGAAGGATAGATGGATGGATAGGTGGATAGATAGATGATGGATAGAAGGATAGATGGATGGATAGGTGGATAGATAGATGATGGATAGAAGGATGGATAGATAGATGGATGGGTAGGTGGATAGATAGATGGATGGGTAGGTGGATAGTTGGATGGATAGGTGGATAGATGGATGGGTAGGTGGGTGGATAGGTGGATAGATAGATGATGGATAGATAGGTGGATGGATAGAAGGATGGATGGATAGATAGATGGGTGGGTGGTTTGATAGGTGGATAGATAGATGGATAGATAGGTAGATAGAAGGACGGATAGGTGGATAGATAGATGGATGGATGGATGGATGGATGGATAGGTGGGTGGATAGGTGGGTGGATAGGTGGATAAATAGATGATGGATAGATAGATAGATAGGTGGATGGATAGATAGATAGATGGATGGGTGAGTGGATAGATAGGTGGATGGGTAGGTGGATGGGTAGGTGGATATATGGATGGATGGATGGATGGATGGATGGGTGGGTGGATAGGTGGATAGGTGGATAGATAGATAATGGATAGAAGGATGGATGGACAGATGGATGGGTGGGTAGATAGGTGGATAGATAGATGGATAGATAGGTGGATAGGGAGATGGATGGATAGGTGGATGGATAGATAGGTGGATGGATAGATAGAAGGATGTATATATATATATATACACACACACACACACACATACATACACCACTCACTTGACTACCATCTGTTCCTCTGAAAATGCCAGCCACAGATACAGGCAAAACATAAGGCGGAGAAGATGCTGTTAAACGTGGCCACACGGCCCACAAACCACACAACACCCCATTGATTCTGGCCGTGAAAGCCTTCGTCAATATATGGTTTGTTGTGTTTTTTTTTTTCCATTTCACAATGGGCATAATTTGCTGAGAGCTCTACACTTTTCTGCGAGGGTGAATGTGGAACCAGTCCTCCCAGAGATCACAGTGTGGCGTCATTTCGCTGTCATGGCGGCCACAACAAATCCTGGCTGAGCCCCCAATTCTGAAAGGCTGATTCTCAAATATTCTAGTGTTAACTGGCATCCTCCTCTTTTTTGTGTGTGTGATGCTATGCTTATATATTTATGTTTACAAAGGGAAGAACCAGGGTTCCGATTGCAGTGAAGGAACAGATGCGGAATTTCCTATAGAAGGTTAGAGATATGTATATCGTCTTTGAAAAGTAGAACTCTGGAAAGGTGCTTGAGTGTGCATGCATATTTATTGATATGTGCACACAAACGAGCACTTCGTACCGACCTGTCCATTGTATCAGTTCTTTTTTTTCCCTCTTCATCATTGCATTTATATGTCCCGCCTCTGACTTGTGGCCCTGCATGTTTGTTGTAAACCACTAGAGGGAAGCATTTGAAATACAATCTTTCTTTTTTCCATACCTTTCAGTAAATGCCTAGTAGTGACAGCGAATAAGGTTCTGCAGCAATTCCTCATAATGGTTTTTGCTTTATAATTCCCCCCTTTTCATATACAGTAGTCTCGCTTATCTGACATAAAGGGGCCAGCCGAACGTCGGATAAACGAAAATGTCGGATAATATGGAGTATCCTATTGTTACCCATCCGAAGCGCTAGACACCTTGAATACTAACAACAGGGACTCAAAGAGTTAGGGCAAGGCAACACCCCAGGGCTAGAGCGGCCCATCAGGAAGTGCCCGGATACGGAAGAGGAACGTGGAAGTCCGAGAGGGAAGGAGGGAAGACGCTTCCGCTTCCGGTCCTGCCTCTTTTCCCTCTTTCCTCCCTTCTCCTTGTTTTGAATTTTTCACTTATTGGGAATGGGGAGACAGTAGGGGAGCGCTCCTTTAAGTGAAGGGGAAATGCTGGAGGAAAAGGGGCGTCGGATAAGACGGAATGTCAGATTAGCGAAGGTCGGATAAGCGAGACTAATGTATCACATTCTGAAGAGGTAACGCTATTGTGTAATGCGATAAGTTCGAAAATACGAGAAGGAGTGTGTGAATTTGAAAATAGTGTTGTGACTAAAAGCCACAGGTTTAGGAGGACCAAACAGTGTGAAATAGGGGAATGCGAAACGGGAGAAATCTGTTCTGTTTTGTTTCGAATGTCAGGCCGGCGTTCCCCGTACCATCCACCCTGATTCTGTTTATGGGAAGATTATTTCTGAAATGGAAAGAACTCTGGATCCTGAGCTACGAATGCAAACGTGCCTCCTGGAATCTCCCAGAATCTTCCAGAAACAGAAAGGGGTGGGGAGAAAGGTGGACACACAAAAACAGAACAGATTTCTGCCGTTTCGCACATGTTTCGCACACGTTTCGCACAACTAGCTTGAATGCTCATTGAAATGAAGGACTGGGTTGCTGTGAGTTTCCCAGGCTGTCTGGCCATGTTCCAGATGCATTCTTTCCTGATGTTTTGCCCACACCTATGGCAGGCATCCTCAGAGGTTGTAAGATCTGGAATATGGACTATGGATAGGTTTCAGATTGTGTGGTGTTCGCTGAATTCGTTTCTAGACAAGGCTAGACAGCCAGTATTATTGTACTATTTATTTTTGTACTTTTTAGCTTTAAACAAATTTTTAAACTAAATTATATATTTTATATTTTATTTTACATGTAGTATCTATATATATAAATTTCCTCCTGGCGTCGTATGAGGAAACAAAACTCAAAAACCCCCCAACGAAACGCCACCAAACTTCCCATGCCCCAAGGGCAACCAACAAGGTACAAACTAATCCACTCAGAAATCAAAAACACACAACAACAACCACAATAAACGGCAAAGCAACTGAGCATGCGCACTGGCGCAAACTCCCTGGCGCGCGCACACACATGGCCCCTGCCCCTCCCCCCCCGGCGCGGCACACACACACACGCGCGTGCCCCCTCTCCCACCCGGCGCGGCACACACGCGCGCGCACCCCCACCCCCCCCGGCGCGGCACACACGCGCGCGCACGCGCCCCCTCTCCCCCCTCCGGCGCGGCACACACACACATGCACACACACGCGCGCACGCGCCCCCTCTCCCCCCTCCGGCGCGGCACACACACACATGCACACACACGCGCGCACGCGCCCCCTCCCCCCCCCGGCGCGGCACACACGCACACATGCGCGCGCGTGCCCCCTCACACCCCCCGCGCGGCACACGCGCGCGCGCGCGCCCCCTCTCCCCCCCTCCGGTGCGGCGCCCGCGCGCCCGCGCGCCCCCTCACTCCCCTGGCGCGGCACACGCGCGCGTGTGCGCCCCCTCCCCCCCGCGCGGCACACACGCGCGCGCGCGCCCCCATCCCCCCTCCCTCCCCTCTTACCCTCCTCACCTTACCCCCAAGCCACGCCCCTTCTAAACCCATCCCCCCTCCCCTCCTCCCACCTTACCCCCAAGCCACGCCCCTTCTAAACCCATCCCCCCTCCCTCCTCACGTTACCTCCAAGCCACGCCCCCTTCTAAACCCATCCCCCCTCCCTCTACCCTCCTCACGTTACCTCCAAGCCGCGCCCCCTTCTAAACCCATCCCCCCTCCCCTCCTCCCTCCTCACGTTACCTCCAAGCCACGCCCCCTTCTAAACCCATCCCCCCTCCCCTCCTCACGTTACCCCCAAGCCACGCCCCTTCTAAACCCATCCCCCCTCCCCTCCTCCCTCCTCACGTTACCTCCAAGCCACGCCCCCTTCTAAACCACCCCCCCTCCCTCTACCCTCCTCACGTTACCTCCAAGCCACGCCCCCTTCTAAACCCATCCCCCCTCCCCTCCTCACGTTACCCTCCAAGCCGCGCCCCCTTCTAAACCCATCCCCCTCCCCTCCTCCCTCTTACCCTTCTCACCTTACCTCCAAGCCACGCCCCCTTCTAATCTGTCAAGGAAGAATCATAGAATCCTAGAATCAAAGAGTTGGAAGAGACCTCATGGGCCATCCAGTCCAACCCCATTCTGCCAAGAAGCAGGAATATTGCATTCAAATCACCCCTGACAGGAGAGAAAGAGGGAGGGAAAGAAAGAAGGAAGGAATGAGGTAGAAAAGGAAGAAAGGAGAGAAAGAGGGAGGGAAAGAAAAAGGGGAGGAAGGAAAGTTAGAGAAAGAAGGAAGGAGAGAAGGAAAGAAAAAAGGGAAGAAGGAAGGAAAGAAGGAGCGAAGGAAGGGGGGAAGATGTAGAGAAAGAGGGAGGGAAGGAAAGATGGAAAGAGAGAAGGAAGAAAAGAGAGACTGCAGAAGAGAAAAAGGAAGAAGGAAAAGAGGGAGCGAAGGAAGGGGAAAAAATGGAGAGAAAGAGGGAGGGAAAGAAAGGAGGAAAGAGAGAAGGAAGAAAAGAGACAGCAGAAGAGAAAGAAAAAGGGGGAAGGAAGGAAAGCGATAGAGAAGGAAGGAAGGAGAGAAGGAAAGACGGGAAGGAAGGAAGGAAACAGGGAGTGAAGGAAGGAGGGAAAGAAGGGGAGATAGGGAGAAGGTTGGCCACAGCAACGCGTGGCGGGTACAGCTAGTTACTAATAATATTACAGTATAACGGTATAGTACAATACAGTAATATATAATACTAATATTGTGTTATGGTAATAATATAATATATTGTATTTACATACATTATAATTGCATTGTAATACAATATAATACTAATAATATTACAGTATAACGGTATAGTACAATACAGTAATATATAATACTAATATTGTGCCATGGTAATAATATAATATATTGTATTTACATATATTATAATTGTATTGTAATACGGTATAATACTAATAATATTACAGTATAATGGTATAGTGCAATACAGTAATATATAATACTAATATTGTGCTATGGTAATAATATAATATATTGTATTTACATATTACTTGTAAGCTGCTCTAAGTCCCCTTCGGGGTGAGAAGGGCGGCAGATAAATGTCATAAATAAATAAATAAACTAATTTAATGTATTATTGATATGCAATTACTGCATGTATTATGTGTATGTAGTGTGCCGAATTGTGCCGGCTGTAGGCCGCCCTGAGTCCCCCCCCCCCCTCTTGTGGTAGAGAAAGGCGGGGTACAATTGCTTTAAATAAATAAATGAATAAATAAGTTGGAAACTAGGCATGTGAGGTTCAAATATCTGCAGAAGAGCTCTTGTCTGCTTGAGGCAAAGGTGAATGCTGCAATTGGCTACCTTGATTAGCTTTGAATGGCCTTGTAGCTTCAACGCCTGGCTGGTTGCTGCCTGGGGGAAATCCTTTGTTTGGAAGTGTTATCTGGCCTTGATTGATTTTTGTCTAGATTTCCCCTGCTTGGTGAGTGTTGCTCTTTATTTACTGTCTTCTCAGGTTGTATAGGTCTTCTGCACCCAAGTTTTGGGTCTTTTGGGTCTTCTGCATCCAAGTTTTGGGTCTTCTGCGCCCAAGTTTTGGGTCTTTTGGGTTTTCTGCTCCCAAGTTTTGGGTCTTTTGGGTCTTCTGCACCCAAGTTTTGGGTCTTTTGGGTCTTCTGCACCCAAGTTTTGGGTCTTTTGGGTCTTCTGCACCCAAGTTTTGGGTCTTTTGAGTCTTCTGTACCCAAGTTTTGGGTCTTTTGGGTCTTCTGCGCCCAAGTTTTGGGTCTTTTGAGTCTTCTGCGCCCAAGTTTTGGGTCTTTTGGGTCTTCTGCGCCCAAGTTTTGGGTCTTTTGAGTCTTCTGCACCCAAGTTTTGGGTCTTTTGGGTCTTCTGCACCCAGGTTTTGGATCTTTTGGGTCTTCTGCACCCAAGTTTTGTAGCTGATGTTGAAAGTGATTTATTCAGTTGTCCCACCAGAGAGTACATTCAAAGAGCAAGTCAAAACTATAGAAGGGAACCTCTAAAAACGAGGCTTTGTATAGATCCATCTTCCATGTCATTTCTCACTTCTCATAGCGGTTTTGTATTAATTTGCTCATTTCTCATAGCGGTTTTGGATTATTTTGCTTTTGAATCTCCCTTATTTCCATTCCATATTACGTTGGGGTTGTGACACAAAAATAAACCTTATGCTGTATTAAAGGACACATGCAATGGAAACCAAAGTCCCACCCATTGGAGATTTGTCCAGGGAATCTCATTTGAGTTTTGAGGTCTACATTACGATGAAGAGACGGAAGCAGACTGTATTTCACCTCTTTTTTGTAATGGCCAGAGCAATCTCTTTCTCAAGGATTTGCCCACTTTATAACCAAGATGGATTCCTAGCATGATGTATGCTCTATCTCAGGGGTCCTCAAACTAAGGCCCGGGGGCCGAATACGGCCCTCCAAGGTCATTTACCCGGCCCTCGCTCAGGGTCAACCTAAGTCTGAAACGACTTGAAAGCACACAACAACAACAACAACAACCTTATCTCATCCAAAAGCAGGCCCACACTTACCACTGAAATACTAATAAGTTTAAAATTGTTCTTAATTTTAATTACTGTATTATTTTAAGTGTTTTTTGCACAACAAATAAGATATGTGCAGTGTGCATAGGAATTCATTCCTAGTTTGTTTGTTTTTTCAAATTAGAATCCGGCCCTCCCAACAGTTTGAGGGACTGTGGCCTGACCCGCTTGTTTAAAAAGTTTGAGGACCCCTGCTATATCTCTTCTAGCAGAACAATTGCCGTATATACTTGAGTATAAGCCGACCCGAATATAAGCCGAGGCACTTAATTTTACCACAAAAATCTGGGAAAATGGATTGACTCAAGTATAAACCAAGGGTGGAAAATGCAGTCGCTACGGGTCAATTTCAAAAATAAAAATAGATACCAATACAATTACATTGATTGAGGCATCAGTAAGGTAAATGTTTTTGAATATTTACATAAAACTAATTTAAGATAAGACTGCCCAACTCTGATCAAACCATTATTCTAATCTTCCATGTAAATGTGCTTACCTATCCTTATAATAATAATAGAGTAAAATAATAAATGTAATAATAATAGAGTAAAATAATTGAAATGTAGTCGTAACAATAATAAACGTAGTAAGAGTAATGTAAATGTAGTTACAATAATAATAAATAGTGTAAAATAATAAATGTAATAATAATAAATAGAGTACAATAATTGAAATGTAGTTGTAACAATAATAATAAATGTAGTAAGAGTAGTTTAAATGTAGTTACAATAATAATAAATAGTGTAAAATAATAAATGTAATAATAGTAAATAGTGTAAAATAATAAATGTAATAATAATAAATTGTGTGAAATAATAAATGTAATAATAATAATAAGAACAGAGTAAAATAATAAATGTTGTAATAATAGTAATAATAAAAATAACAACAAAACAACAGAGTAAAACAATAAATAATCTTGACTCGTATAATAATAGAGTAAAATGGTAAATTTATTTATTTATTTACTTTATTTACTTTGCTTATATACCGCTGTTCTCAGCCCGGGGGCGACTCATGTAATAATAATAATAATAATAAATGTAATAATAATAATAATAGTAATAATAACAACGACAGAGTAAAATAATAAATAACCTTGACACAAGTATAACCTGAGGGGGACCTTTTCAGCCCCAAAAAGGGCTGAAAAACTAGACTTATACTCGAGTATATACAGTATTCTGTAAGAGTCGACCGAGCAATTTAAGTCATAGATGGAGCCAACAGTACTGGCCGTAGGACTAGATTACAGTTGCCTTGAGTGTCTTGAGAGTCCTACTTATCGTTATTTGTGGTTCCATGTCTTTTCTGACCGACTTCCAAAGCAAAGAAGAAAGGTAACACCATCATATATGTGGACGACCTAAGCATGATCTCCCTTTTCTCCTTGGACTGAGCAATTCGAATCATAGATGTAGCCAATAGTAATGATAGTAGGACTAGACTATAGTTGTCAATGTGACTTTGTACCTTGGAGTGTCTTGAGAGTCCTACTTATCATTACTTGTGGTTTCATGTCTTTTTTGACCGATTCCACATCTTTCCTGACCGACTTCCAAGGCAAAGAAGGAGAGTAAGAGCATCATATACGTGGACGACATAAACATGGTCTCCCTTTTCTCCTCGGACAGGGAGAAGCCAACTCCATTCTTGTACTGGCATATTGCTGGTGGAAATGGTCTAAATAATAATAATAATGGTTGCTGTGAGTTTTCCAGGCTGTCTGGCCGTGTTCCAGAAGCATTCTCTCCTGGCATTTCACCCACATCTATGGCAGCCATCCTCAGAGGTTTTGAAGTCTGTTGGAAACTACGCAAGTGGGGTTTATATATGTGAGGAATGATGTCCAGGGTGGGAGAAAGAACTCTTGTCTGCTTGTTGCAATTGATCACCTTGATTAGCAGTGAATGACCTTTCAGCTTCAAAGCCTGGTTGCTTCCTGCCTGGGGGGGATCCACCAAACGGAACATTACCCAGACACGAATCAAGGAACATGAAAGGCACTGCAGACTAATTCAACCAGAGAAGTCAGCCAGAGCAGAGCACCTGGTGAACCAACCTGGACACAGCATATTATTATTATTATTATTATTATTATTATTGTTATTGGAAAACACAGAAATTCTGGACCACTCTAACAACCACCATGTCAGACTACACAGAGAAGCCATTGAAATCCACAAGCATCAACAGAAAGGAGGAAACCATGAAAATGAACAATATCTAGCTACCAGTATTTTAAAAGATCTAAAATCAGGACAATGAATAAAGAGGAATACAAAAAAAAAAATAGGGGAATTCCAGACAGGAAACCAACAGGACGAGCTACCACCTCCCAGCAAAGGATTCCCCCAGGCAGGAAGCAGCCAGACTTTGAAGCTGCAAGGCCATTCAATGCTAATCAAGCTGACCAATGACAGCAGGCAACAACAGTTCTTTCTCCCACTCTGGATTAGCATTGAATGGCCTTGCAGTTTCAAAGCCTGGCTGCTTCCTGCCAAGGGGAATCTTTTGTTGAGAGGTGTCAGCCATAACAGAGCACCTGATGGACCAGTCTGGGCACAGAATATTGTCCGAGAACACAGAAATGGCAGACCACTCTGACAACCACCATGTCAGACTACACAGAGAAGCCACTGAAATCCACAAACGTGAACAATTTCAACAGAAAGGAGGAAACCATGAAAATGAACAAAATCTGGCTATCAGTATTTAAACAACTCTAAAAATCAGGACAGTAAATATAAAATAACACTGAAAAAACAGGGGAATTCCAGAGTAGAAACAATCAGGGCCAGTTAACACCTCCCAACAAAGGATTCCACCGGCAGCAACCAGCCAGGCTTTGACGTTGCAAGGCCATTCAATGCTAATCAATGTGGTCAATTGCAACATTCACACTTGCCTCCAACAGACAAGAGTTTTTTCTACCACCCTGGACGTTATTCCACAGATATATATATCTGTGTTTCCAACAGACCTCACAACTTCTGAGGATACCTGCTTTAGATGTGGGCGAAATGTCAGGAGAGGATGTTTCTGGAACCGGGCCATACAGACCGGAAAACTCACAGCAACCCAGTGATTCCGGCCATGAAAGCCTTCGACAACCTGGTTTCTTTCTTCTGCTTTTTTCAGATTCTTCTCAACATGCTCCTTCTGAAACAAGTGAGGATCCTGAAGTGGAAGTGACCATTGAAGGTTGGCCATTTTCTCAACTTAATGTTATTTTTGCTCACTTGTTTCAGAAGAGTCCTCTCATGTGGTGTCGCGTGCATCTCCTCCATCCCTCTCCCTCTCATAAAGCTCATAAAGACACACAGGGTTGTGAAAACTAAACTTTGAGGGACGTGTACTCCAGTGACAGAAGCGTTGAGGGGAGCAAGAACAAGAATAAGGTTTCCATAACACAAATAAAGTTCTTTATACTTCCTTCTTTGCTTCCACACTGGGATTCTTTATCATGCAGATAAACAGCTTCGCTCTCACTGAAGTTCCTCTCATACCGAACTTACACAGGAGCTTCACACAGGAGCTTTTTACACACAGCAGCCTTCACACTGGAGCTTTACACACGAGGTCTTCAACCTGAAACCTTTTCACACCATAGAATCAAAGAGTTGGAAGAGACTTCATGGGCCATCCAGTCCAACCCCCTGCCAAGAAGCAGGTGTATTGCATTCAAATCACCCCTGAGAGATGGCCATCCAGCCTCTGTTTAAAAGCTTCCAAAGAAGGAGCCTCCACCACGCTCTGGGGCAGAGAGTTCCACTGCTGAACAGCTCTCACAGTCAGGAAGTTCTTCCTCGTGTTCAGATGGAATCTCCTCTCTTGTAGTTTGAAGCCATTGTTTCGCGTCCTAGTCTTCAGGGCAGCAGAAAACAAGCTTGTTCCCTCCTCCCTATGACTTCCTCCCACATATTTATACATGGCTATCATATCTCCTCTCAGCCTTCTCTTCTTCAGGCTAAACATGCCCAGCTCCTTAAGCCGCTCCTCATAGGGCTTGTTCTCCAGACCCTTGATCATTTTAGTTGAGAAGGTATTAGGCAAAGAAGGTATTAAGCAATTCTGCCTTTTCCCTATCCCCTGTCAGCATTGCCCCATCTTCTCCTCGAAGAGGCCCTATCTCCTCCTTGTTTTTCCTTTTTCTACTGACATAAGAAAAGAAGCCCTTTTTGTTGTTTTTAATGTCCCTGGCAAGCCTGAGCTCATTTTGTGATTTAGCCTTGCGGACCTTTTCCCTACAGGTGTTGGCTATTTGTTTGAATTCTTCTTTGGTGATTTCTCCCTTTTTCCACTTCTTGTGCCTGTCTCTCACACCCTGAGGCCTACTAACTCTGAGCCCTTCCTCACACTGAGGCCTACTAACAGTGAAGTTTACCTCACACTGAGGCTTCTCTCAGACTGTAGCCTCTTCATACTGAAGGCAACTAACACTGAGGTGTACTAAGCCAACTGCAGTTATTTAAACCTTTCAATGCTTGACTCACATTTTTGTAATTAAAAATACCTAGCTAATTTTTAATATTTCGGACACATTCTGTATCTTTTGGTGATAAATAAGTGATGGGATTCCAACACAAATCAAGACCAAGCAATTGAGATGGAGACAGTTGAATCTCTGAAACAGATTTTTAAATCAGGAGGCCTAGCTCTCTGTCTAGGGTTTGCTCTTGCTGCGATATGTGGCTTCTCCAGACCGCAGTGGCTCCAGTTGATTTGTTGTTGTTTGTTTGTTTTGGCAGTGACTGTTTACCACTTTGTTACCTTTGTCTGTAAACCGCCCTGAGTCACTTCGGGGAAATAGAATGGTGTATAAATGAAGTATTGTTGTTGTTGTTGTTTTTGTGCTGCGGACAAGAAATTAGGCTGCAAAGTGGGTGAATTCTGCTCAGGGCCAGAGTTTGGCTTACGTTTGGGCTGACTTAGGGGTTGCGGATCAGGTGCTTGAGAGGCCTTTTTTTTTGCACGATGCGTTGCAGCTCTGCTCCTTATATCACTGGACTAGTGTCATGAATACTTTTCAAACCTTAAAAATGTTCTTTAATCTGTTTTTAGTGGGACAGAGTACATCAGGCACTTTCAGAGCAAGAAGTAGACACACAGACTCCAGTACTGGGTTTTTTAATACCTATATATATATATTGGTAACAGAAAAAAGGGGGAAAATCACATATACTCAGCATTCACTCATATACATTTATCATTCATACTTACCATCCTTTTTCATTCTGTTGATCAGCCTTCTTGGAAGGAAGCAAGTGTTGAAATGCTGCATTCCTTGCAGATCTGGCACACTTTGGAAAAGAAAAAAGGTCTCCTTATGTATAATTTGGTTTTCCATGACTTGGTTGTTTAGATGGTCTCTGTTACTCAGTTCCAACCTGCTGGAGCCTCATCAGTTCTGGAACAAATAAGTGTCTTTGTGTCTGCTGCTAAGAACTTCGTTCATCGTCCGTTGTGTGATGGAATACTGGTGTTTCTTTTGGGACTTCGTAAGATTCTTTAACTTAAAGAGTCACTGACTTTGACTTGGGTCAGTTCACTACGTTTATCATTCATTGTCACCATCCTTCGTTCCGTTGGTGTTCTTGGAAGGAGGCGGGTGTTCAAATGCTGCATTCCTTACACATTGTTAGGGATTCCTCATCTTCGGAAGAGGAAGGGGAGCAGGGAAGTGCTCAGGAATTGGAAGGAGAAGAAGAATCAGATGATGAGGGTTTGGAAGTGCCCACATTTCTAGAGAGATGAAAAGAGACAGAGCACAGATGGCGTTCAGCTAGGATCGCTGCTAAAAACGCTGAGCTAATTGGGAGACTCCCTAGCACTTCCTGCATGGGGAATTCAGGGCTATAAATCAGTAGCAGGAGCAGTCAGCTTTTGCTGGCAACAACGACCCTGATATGTTTTCACTCCAGTGGAATCTGCTTTGTGTCTGCTGCTAAGAACTTAGTTCATCGACCGTTGTGTGATGGAAGACTGGTGTTTCTTTTGGCACTTCGTAGGAGACTTTAATTTGTGTCTGGATTAAGACTTCCTTGCTCTCTTTTGCACTTTTCAATTGCATTAGCGTATCCTTTGTGTTTGCTGAAGTAAAGCATTTTTCTTTTACTTTCAACATTGTCTAAAGGCTGTTTTTGAAGGGCAACTCAGGACACACATCTGGCACACTTTGAGAAAGGAAAAGGGTCTCCTTATGTAGTGATTTGGTGTTCCATTATTTGGTTGTTTAGATGACCTCTGTTGTTCAGGTGTGAACTGCAGGAACCTGAACAATTCTGGAACAGATAATTTGTGTGAATTCTTCAACTTAAGAGTCATTGACTTTGACTTGGGTCAATTTAGTCATTTTCTCATTAGCATTTTTACAATTTCATTCAATCCACTTGTCACACTATTCGAGCAGTGGAAGGGTAGCCATTTTTCCTCTTTGCCGTATTCGATTTTGTCTCTTTCGGGTAACAAATGGACCCCAATCTCTGTGTGATGGCACAGAATAATGCCAGATGGAGCACTCATTTGCAAATCTCTCTGGCATGATATATCTGTTTGAAATGCTGCCGTAAGATGTGGAGCAGGAGTCAAGGCAGAACCTCAGATCATTCCCATGTCCTTAACATTGACCTATCTTTTCTCTGTGTTTTTGCCATTCTAAGCCATCCCATTAATTTTGTGAAAAGAAACGGATTGAAATATGCAGTGGCACTTTCCTTGGCGATTTTGTTGACCGACACTGTTGTTGATTCACGGGACCATCTGTCCACGTGGCTTTTATGCAGTCCTTTCGGTGTTTTTGGGAGGCATCTACTGTCATACACCCAGAGCAGGAACACCTCTGACCTTAAACACCACTCCAACTTGGTAAAATCAGCAAGCAGTTTATTGTAGAACATATGTAGGCAAAGCAGTAAAAATAGCAAAATAGTAAAAATACAAAATACAGCAGAGTCTCATTTATCCAACATAAGCAGGCCGGCAGAACGTTGGATACGCAAAAATGTCAGATAATAAGGAGGGATTCAGGAGAAGACTATTAAAAGTCAAATTACGTTAGGATTTTACAAATTAAGCACCAAAATATCATGTTGTACAACAAATCGTCAGAAAAAGCAGTTCAGTACATGGTAATGTTATGTAGTCATTACTGTGTTAACGAATTTAGCACCAAAACATTGCAATGTTTTGAACCAGGTGTGGATCCGGGCAGGAGACAGACTGTATTGGATGATACAGAACGTTGGATGAGTGAGACTCTACCGTAGTTCATAAGCTTTAGAGGGAAACAAGATCCATGAGTATATAGAAATCCACGAGACAAGGCAGTTGAAACCATGAAACAAAACAGCAGGAAAATCCCATAGGCAAAACTTAGCTTGGCATAACTTGATGCATGAAACTCAGAGCACTTGAAACCAAGGCCGTGATCAAATAACGACGTTGCCTCGACTGAGGCAGTTCACTCCCATGAATCATTATAACCCTTTTCCAGAACCCAAAAACTGACCAGAGAGCATTCTTCTTGACTTTTCCACTAGGTAATGATCTGTAAACGATGCTGTAAATGAAGTGAGCGCCTCAATCTCTAAAAACTCTGCCTCTGTTTACTAAAACTTCCTTCCAGTGTTTCACTATCTTTGCCCTTGTTAACCCCTACACCTGGCAAATCAATTTCAGCATAATTTTCAGACAGTTGCTCTGAGAAAAGCGGTGCGAGGCCTTTCTCAGGAATGTGGCCTTGGGAGTCCTCCTAAAACAGCTCAGGTGTCTCTTCTGAACTTAACTCAGACCCAAGCAAACTGTCATCTCTGGGCCCATCTCCAGGAACACCATTCTCATTCCCATCAGGAATATCAGCATGAACATTAGTCACAATCACAGGCTGAACATGCTGACATGCAACATGTCCCTTTGTTTGGGGGTTTGAAAAGGAAGACAAAACAGCCCAGAGTAATGTTGTAGACATCTGGCATCCATCTTTCTCTTTGTTGTCATAATAATCATATCATATATGATGTTTATATATGGAATTTAATACTCTTCCTGTGGGGCGTTCTCCGTCTAGGCATGCATTTTTTGGCGTAACTACATGCATGAATAATATTATACCCATTGCAATCCTTGATCAAAAGCCTTCCCCATCTTTTCCACTCTTTTCCTTGTTGCTTGTCATTTCTGCTCATGGGTTTGTCAATGGAATGGAAAGCAATGTTATTGGATTTGGCGGGCGTGGGGCGGGGGACTTCATCATGACTTCTTTTGTTGGTTCATCTTGTTCAGTGTGTTGTATCTTGCCATGCATTGAGTACCAGAATTCAGCTGCAGACTGTCCCTTAAAGAGTTCGGGAGACCCTTGTCGAAAGCACTGCACATTCTGACTTTATTAATACATGAAAACACAGCACTTAAAGAGACAGCTATCCTGAATTGCTCTGGCAACCACTTTCTTTAATGTTTGCAAATATTTACCAGGGGTGGACTAAAAATAAAGCTGTATCATCTGCATGTATAAGAAGCGTCAGTGGTGCAATGGGTTAAACCTTTGTGCCGGCTGAACTGCTGACCTGAAGGTCGGCGATTTGAATCCACGAGATGGGGTGAGCTCTCGCCTGTCAGCGCCAGCTTCTCATGCGGGGACATGAGAGCAGCCTCCCACGGGATGGTAACACATCCAGGCATCGTCCTTGCAGATGGCCAATTCTGAGTAATCTTCTTGCAGATGGCCAGTTCTGGGTAACGTCCTTGCAGATGGCCAATTCTGGGCAATGTCCTTGCAGATGGCCAGTTCTAGGCAACGTCCTTGCAGATGGCCAATTATGGGCAACGTCCTTGCAGATGGCCAATTCTGGGCAATGTCCTTGTAGACGGCCAATTCTGGGCAACGTCCTTGCAGATTGCCAATTTTGGGCAACGTCTTTACAGACGGCCAATTCTGGGTAACGTCCTTGCAGATTGCCAATTCTGGGAAACGTCTTTGCAGACGGCCAATTCTGGGCAATGTCCTTGGAGATGGCCAATTCTGGGCAACATACTTGCAGGCGGCCTGTTCTGGGCAACGTCTTTGCAGACGGGCAATTCTGGGCAACGTCTTTCACACCAGAAGCAACTTGCAGTTTCTCAAGTCGCTTCTGACATGACAAAAAAAATCTACATGTATGCTAGCATTTGTTTCCGAATCCTCTCCTGATGAGGTGATCTGTTCACACTTAAATAAAGAGGATGATGAAGAGATAGTTATAAAGAAGTTTAGAAAGAGACTGTCCCTCCCATGATGTTTGGATTTCAAGATCATCTCATTCCAACTTCCTCCATTAAAGAATTCCTGAGTCGTGGTCATAAATTTGCTTTAAAAAATATTTTTTTAATTTTTAAAAATATTCACATTTACATGTTTTGTTTTTTATTTGAATTTCGTGTCGTGTTCACCGTTAGCCACCTCAAGTCGCTACGTCAGGAGAAAGACAGAATAATAATTCAAATGCAATAAATAAATTTTTAAAATTACATGTGTTTTTCTATCCGAAGACGATGACGACTATTTGCCGCCCCATAAGAAAACAAAGAGCACAGAACCCATCAATGACGCCACCAACACCGGAAGGAGGAAAGCCAGAGAGTTCAATTTTGGTACGTTTTGTTGGGCGAGTGAGCTCATTGACAAAAGACCCTTCTCATAAATGTAAACTTGTTAGCAGCAGCATGACCCAGCACCAAGATTTTTTTCCTAGTGTTTTTCCTGGGATTTTTCCCTGTTTTTTTTTCCTGGGATTTTTTTCTTGGTTTTTTTTTCTGTTTCCCCCTCATTTTTTCCTGTTTTTTTTCTCCCTCCCAGGCCTTCCCATCTCTAGCTGCCAATATTTGATACTATTTCTGTGTGTGTGAATCATATATGTGTGTGTGTGTGTGTGTGTGTGTCTGTGTCTGTGTCTGTGTCTGTGTCTGTGTCTGTGTGTGTGAGTTGAACTGGATGGCCTTAAGTATTTTCTGTTGGTCATGGGGGTTCTGTGTGGGAAGTTTTCCCCAATTCTATCATTGGTGGGGTTCAGAATTCTCTTTGACTGTAGGTGAACTATAAATCCCAGTAACTACAATTCCCAAATGTCAAGGTTTGTTTCCCCCAAACTTCACCAGTGTTCATATTTAGGCATCCATGCCAAGTTTGATCCAGATCCATCATTGTTTGAGACCACAGTGCTCTCTGGATGTAGGTGAACTACAACTCCCAAACTTAAAGTCAATGCCCACCAAATCCTTCCAGTATTTTATGTTGATTGTGGGAGTTCTGTGTGCCAAGTTTGATTCAATTCCATCACTGGTGGAATTCAGAGTGCTCTTTGGTTGTAGGTGAACTATAAATCCCAGCAACTACAACTCCCAAATGACAAAATCAAGTTTTTTGAGTGGTGGTCACTCCTTGGCTTAGTAGGTGTCTTGTGGCCAAATATGGCAGCAATTCGTCCAGCTGATTTTGAGTTATGTCGTTACCCAAAACGAACAGAGCATAGATTGGTTGATTGATTGACCTATCTTCCATTGGGCTAACCTTATTTTTCCTTTCAGAGAAGTGGAATGCCCGCATTACAGACTTGAGAAAGCAAGTGGAGGAGTTGTTTGAAAGGAAATACGGTACGTTGTGTTCCCACGCTTTTGTTTCCTCCTCCATTTGGACCCTCCTAATTGAGTTTCACAGGCATTGTCATGGAGTCTGGATTGTTTTGCCACTCTTTCGTCCTACCTTTCCCCAAGGACGGCCAGTGCCAACAGGTGTTTGCAGCCTTGGTGGTTTGGAGGAATTAGGCGGGTAGCAATAGATACCGCCTATCTCCTTATAGTCCAGCTTCTGGAGGAGGACCACTTCCAGGGTTTATTTATACTCTGCTTTTCCTCTCCACAAGGAGATGCAAAGCGGCTATGTATCTGTTATTAATATTAGAATGTATGTTTGTTGTTATTATTATTATTATGTTTATTTATATCCCGCTTTGTCTCTCCACAAAGGGACTCGAAGCAGCTATGTATCTATTATTATTATTATTATTATTGTGTATCTCCATCAGGAAATTCAAAGTGGCATTATAAAAATTATTTTACTGACAAAATTATTTATTTTGTGAGTAAAATAATTTTTATAATGCCACTTTGATTTTTCTGGTGGAGAGAAAAAGTAGGGTACAAACATAATGATAATAATACGTTACAATTTATGATGATGATGATGTTTATTTATACCCTACTTTTTCTCTCCACCACGAAACTCAAAGCGGCATTACAAAAATTATTTTACTGACAAAATAATAATAATTATATTTATTTATTTTGTTAATAAAATAATTTTTATAATGCCGATTTGAGTTTCCTGGTGGAGAGAAAAAGTAGGGTATAATTAAACATCATAATAATAATAATAGTAATAATAATACATTACAATACATTATTATGATGATGTTTATTTATACCCTACTTTTTCTCTCCACCAGGAAACTCAAAGCGGCAGTACAAAAATTATTTTGCTGACAAAATAATTATTATATGTATTTCTTTTGTCAGTAAAATAATTTTTATAAAACCACTTTAATTTTTCTGGTGGAGAGAAAAAGTAGGGTATAAATAAACATAATAATAATAATAATAATAATAATAATAATAATAATACATTACAATATATTATTATTATTATTATTATTATTATTATTATTATGTTTATTTATACCCTACTTTTTCTCTCCACCAGGAAACTCAAAGCGGCATTATAAAAATTATTTTACTGACAACCCCCCCCCCACATAATTATTATTATCTTTATTTATACCCTATTTTTCTCTCTACCAGGAAACTTAAAGCGGCATTATAACATTATTATTATTATTATTATTATTATTATTACTCTTTACAAAGATGAGATAAAACATATTTTCCTCAGAGTTGCTAAGAGGCAGACTGTCTGGAATTCCTTACTCCCAAAGACTACGCCCCTGTGAAGGAAATGAAACAGAAACAGTAGAACACATTTATTACAGTGCCTCTACGTAGCCAACTTTTATATCCAACCCTGTCTCACATGACCTGCCTTGTGGGAATTGTTAGATATCTTTGAGAGGACAAGTGCCACAGGGTGACTGTCATAGTGGCAAAATTCCTCGCAGTGGCAACAAGGCTGTGAAAGCAACTAACCTCCAGTAGGGATATTACATGAAACCACGTAGATGTATCTTGTATCTGAGATGGGAGAATTTATAATGACTGTTGTTTTTACTGATGGGTCTGTGGACCCTAATAAATATTGTTGTTGTTTCTTGCTACTAAGCTGTGCTTCGTTTGTTCTTCTCCTCTATTTTAAAGCGGAAGCCATTAACGCCAAAGGCCCTGTGTCTATCCCGTATCCGCTCTTCCAGTCCCACGTCGAAGACTTGTATGTGGAAGGGCTGCCGGAAGGGATTCCTTTCCGGAGACCCTCCACTTATGGGATCCCTCGCCTCGAAAGGATCCTCCTGGCAAAGGAACGGATACGCTTCGTGATTAAGAAGTAAGTAGGCTTGCTACTTTCGGGTTGAGCCCTTGATTCTTCCACGCCATTCCTTGTCCATGAATTCTCTCTGCGGTCATGCGGAAACGCAAGGCGTCAAATGAAAATGGAAGCTATTTTGTAGCTGAGTCCACCGTATTGAGTTGTGTGCAAAAAAGACGCTGGAGGCAAAAAAAAAAAAGGGGGATTTTGGAAGAAATTACTACAGTAGAGTCTCGCTTATCCGACATTCCGTCTTATCTGACGCTCTCCTTTTCCTCCAGCATTTCCCTTTCCATTAAAGGAGCCCTCCCCAATTTTCTCTCCATTCCCAATACAGTAGAATCTCACTTATCCAACTTTCACTTATCTGACATTTTGTCTTATCTGACACCCTCCTTTCCTCTAGCATTTCCCCTTCAATTCAAGGAGCGCTCCCCTACTCTCTCCATTCCCAATAAGTGGAAAACGCAAGACGAGGAAGAGGATGAGGGAAGAATGGGGGAAAAGAGGCAGGACTAGAAGTGGAAACATCCTCCCTCCTTCCCTCTGGGATTTCCACACTCCTCTTCCGCATCTGGGCCCCATCTGACCCCGAGGTGTTCGCTTGCCTTAACCCTTTGACTCCCTATTGTTAGTACTCGAGGTTTCTAACACTATGTCAGATGAGTAACAGGAGGAGGCTCCATATTATCTGGTATTTTTGTTTATCTAACATTCTGCCAGCCCGTTTACATCAGATAAACAAGACTCTACTTTATAATTATTTATTTATTTATTTATTTATTTATAACCCGCTTTTTCTCTACCCAAGGAGACTCAAAGCGACTATGTGTCTATTACACAAGCCAACAAGTATTTTTCATCAGATATAATTTTAGGTCATTCTTGTAGAGTGTTTTTCCGCTGAATTCAGATCTGTGTTTATTTTTTCTCTAATACATGTAGTTTTTGCAATGTTTTTTGTCTCGTTAGGAGCGGTAAGTTGCTTCTGGTATCAGAGAATTGGCTGTCTGCAAGGACGTTGCCCAGGGGATGGCCGGATTTTTTTAATGTCTTACCATTCTTATGGGAGGCTTCTCTCATGTCCCCGAATGAGGAGTTGAAGCTGATAGAGGGAGCTCATCCGCGCTCTCCCCGGATTCGAACTTGCGACCTGTTGGTCTTCAATTCTGCCGGCACAAGGGTTTAACCCACTGCGTCCCCGGGTTTCTAAAAAAGGGGGTTTTGCGATGAGGCTAATCAAATAATTAGTGCATTTACACACTGATATCAATAGAAGAAGGAGACGGGTGTTCAAAATGCTGCATTCCTCACAGATCTGGCACATAATCGAAAAGGAAAAATGTCTCCTTATGTAGCAATGTTTAGTCACCCATTACTTAGTTGTTTAGATAACTTCTGTCATCCATTTGCTGGAACCTCATCAGTCCCAGAACAGATCAGTTGTTTAACTACATTCTTAAGGTAAAACACTGTCTTTGACTATGTAAACAAGTATTGTTTGCTAGACATGGTTAGGTACTGTTGGAAGCTTCGTTATTCGGAATAAAGTCGGAAAAATTACCTTTTTGAAGCGATTTTGATGTTTTTAAGGAAACTGGAAGTCCCTTTGCCCTTCCGAAGCTTTTTCCGCCATTTTTGTTATGACTCATGAAGTGAGTTGGAAAAGATTCAGCTTTTCCCTTCTTCTGGTCCCTGGCCTCAGCTCAAGCCAGAGAAGCCAGTTTTAAACCAGAGAATGAAGGAATTTCCTGGCCTTGGCTCAAGTAAGAGAAGCCAGTTTTAAACCAGAGAAGTAAGGTATTTCCTGGCCTCTGCTCAAGCCAGAGAAGCCAGTTTTAAACCAGAGAAGGAAGGAATTACCTAGCCTTGGCTCAAGCCAGAGAAGCCAGTTTTAAACCAGAGAAAGGAAGGAATTTCCTCCGCTTGCTTTTCCCCGCTTCTGGAGTAAAACAACTACTTTCAAAGTAAAGACCACCCAATGAAACAGGAAACAACATTTTCAAACCATTAATGAAAGGATTCTGGAGTTTCGAAAAGTTTTGAACATATTTTCTGTGAAAACCGGAATTGACTTTAGAATTGAACCACCGGAGCCCCCTACCTCCGAAACGAGTTTTGAACCTGTTTTTTTTAATCAATCAAGCCTATTGTTTACACCAAAAAGTTCCCCAGTCAGTCCTCTGGATTTCTCACTGGCACAATTAATGAATTTCTTCACCTCCTTTGTCCCTTCCGTAATGCCATTTTCAGGTTCCGATTTTGTTTAGGATGACGTCTTCAGCCTTGCCAGACCTTTATAGGCCGTAGCCAGACCCCAAACATTCAATTTCACTCAATCCTTTCATCACATAACCTGCTTTGTTTGATTTATCTGAGGAAAACAGAAGTCTGAATTACGGAGTGAGTTTCAGTGGGATTTTTACACACTGAACGGTTGGGTTAATCGAAGACGAGCAACATACAAGCCTCTTATGTTTGCAGGCACGAGCTGCTAAATTCGACACGAGAAGATCTGCCGTTAGACAAACCTGTAGCAGGAGGTAAGTGTATATATGTGCGCTTGAGGACCCTGAGGTGAAATAACTCAGAGCAATATTGCGTCATCAGTTATCTCACACCTTGTTTATTGTAAGTTTGGTTGTAATGTGGGCTTTATTTATTTATTTACGACATTTGCATGCCGCCCTTCTCACCCCAAAGGAGACTCAGAGTGGCTTACTATATATATGTATGTGTGTGTGTGTTTTTGTGTGTGTGTGTGTGTGTATACACACACACATACAATATATTAAATAATTAACATAGTACAGTATCAGTATTATATATTACTATATTGTATTATACCATTATATTGTAATATTAGTAAAATTACATATAATATAAAATATATAATTATAATATTGTATTCTTAGTATTTGTATTATATTGTATTACATTATAATATTATAAATATATAAATATCATATTACTAGCCATCCCCTGCCATGCGTTGCTGTGGCCCACATGGGGCTTGTGTGTGGGAGGTTTGGCCCAATTCTATCATTGGTGGGGTTCAGAATGATCTGTGATTGTAGGTGAACTATAAATCCCAGCAACTACAACTCCTGAATGTCAAGATTCTATTTTCCCCAAACTACCAGTGTTCACATTTGGGCATATTGAGTATTTGTGTAGAGTTTAGTCCAGATACATCATTGTTTGAGTCCACAGTGATCTCTGCATGTAGGTGAACTACAACTCCAAAACCAAAGGACACTGCCCACCAAACCCTTCCCGTATTTTCTGTTGGTTATGGGAGAACTGTGTGCCAAATTTGGTTCAATTCCACCGTTGGTGGGGTTCAGAATGCTCTTTGATTGTAGGTGAACTATAAATTCCAGCAACTACAACTCCCAAGTGACAAAATCAATTTTTTTGAGTGAAGGACGTACATTGGGTTGTTAGGTGTCTTGTGTCCAAATTTGGTGTCAATTCGTCCAGTGGTTTTTGAGTTCTGTTAATCCCACAAACGAACATTACATTTTTATTTATATAGATTGTTATTAGTATGAGTATATGCCAAGTGTGTTTGTCAAGTCAAATACTGCAATACCTTAGTACTAGCATGGGCAAATGTTCTAACTTGGGAGCCCCATGGTGGGCTGGGTAGGCCGGGAGGGAGGGGCTTCTCCTCAAGGGCCCAAAGGTTGAAAGATCTGGTGGTCCCAACTTCACGAAGAGTAGCCCATTTCAGCCTGCTCTCCCTTTCGCTCCTTCTCAACTAATCCAATTCCCCACCGGCCTTGGGAGGGTTAACGCCTTGTTTTTCCTGCCAATTGTAGTGAAAGAAGAGTGGTATGCTCGAATCACCAAGCTAAGGAAGATGGTAGACCAGTTATTCTGCAGGAAATTTGGTGAGTTCTCATTGAGGACATTTGGTGGGGTGGGGGGATCCACAAGATAAGTGTCAAGACCGAAAGTGTTCACCTCTGCATTTACCAGTGATTCTACAATTCACTAGCTTGAGAAAGGCATGATTTGCCTGTGCTCCAAGATTAGATCTAGATCTAGTCTAGATCCAATGTCAGCTGGGTTCAGTGGGTGCGGGCGAACTACAACTCCCATATGCAAGTCCCACCGTCCATGGTCCATCCTCTTCCGAACTGCACCAGGATGTAGTCCATGGTCCATCCTCCCCCAAACTTCACTGGGGCATGGGGGTTATGTGTATCAAGTTTGGTCCAGGTCCGTCATTAATGCGGTCCCAGTGGTCTCACTTATTATTATTATTATTATTATTATTATTATTATTATTATTTAGAGCTTTTATAACCCGGTCTTCTCAACCTCCGAAGAGGGACTCAGGCTGGCTAACAATAGAAAATTCATACACAAACAGTAAACATAGCATCATAATACATTAATACAAAATACATTAAAATACAGATCATACAATATCATACGAAGTGATTGATGGTACTGCAAGTCCCATCCGTGTTCCTGATTTGAAAACATTATTTCCTATTTAATTGTGTGGTATTAACTTTGAAAGTAGTTGTTCTACTCTAGAAACTGTGTTTCTGTGGCTGCCACAAACGAGGTTGAATTGGTGGAGACTCACAAACACCATATGGTGTCATCATAATAAAACAATCAACAATACATTAAAATATTAAAACAACAATTAATACAATTGATTAACCCGCCTCTTAAAATCAGAGTCTAAAATCCAGTCCGGGTCAAAAGCCAGGAATGTGATCTTCTGAAACTAGTTGTGGAAGAAATCAGGGCCTTGATTACACTAGATTTCCCGCTGCAAGGCAATCAAGTGGAATCCAGTGAGACCATGGCTGAAATGCTCACTTTATTAGAGAGAGATTCAGTCACCAGCACCGCAATTGTAATAGAAACTGAGAAGATGAACTTAGAAGGCTAAAGTCCATCCATTTTTTAACATTCCACTCTAAACTTGTGAATTGTGTGATTTTTGTTTTCGTCTCTTAGCGGAGGCCCTGGGAAGCACTGAGCCCAAAGCAGTCCCTTACCAGAAGTTTGAGGCCCACCCCACGGACCTCTTCGTGGAGGGTCTTCCGGAGAATATTCCCTTCCGCAGTCCCTCCTGGTATGGAATCCCTCGCCTGGAGAAAATTCTGCAAGTGGGCAACCGGATAAAGTTCGTCATAAAAAAGTAAGGGCAGCTACCTTTCCTTTGAGGTATTTCATGGTTACTACCTTTCGTTATTTACTGGTTACTACCTGTTGTTATTTTGAGATTATGACCGTTTGCTATTTCAAGGTTATGAGCTTTCGTTATTTTGAGGTTACTACCGTTCCTTATTTCAAGGTTACTGCCTTTCTTTATCTCAAGGTTTCTATCTTTGGTTATTTCGTAGTTATTACCTGTCGTTATTTCGAGATTATGACCTTTCGGTATTTCAAGGTTACGACCTTTAGTTATTTTGAGGTTACGACCTTTTTTTATTTCAAGATTACTACCTTTCCTTATTTTGAGGTTACTACTGTTCTTTATTTCAAGGTTACTGCCTTTCTTTATTTTGAGGTTACTGACTTTATCTCAGGGTTTCTATCTTTCGTTATTTCGTGGTTACTACCTGTCGTTATATTGAGAGTACGACCTTTCAGTATTCCAAGGTTACGGCCTTTCGTTATTTCGAGGTTATGACCTTTCGTTATTTCGAGATTACTACTTTTCCTTATTTTGAGGTTACTGCTTTTCTTTATTTTGAGGTTACTGCCTTTCATTATTTTGAGGTTACTATATTTCGTTTATTTCATGGTTACTACCTGTCATTATTTCGAGATTATAACCTTTCAGTATGTCAAGGTTACGACCTTTCGTTATTTCGTGGTTACTAACTTTCGTTATTTTGAGGTTATGATCTTTCCTTATTTCGAGGTTACTATTGTTCCTTATTTCAAGGTTACTGCCTTTCTTTATTTCGAGGTTACTATCTTTTGTTATTTCGTGGTTACTACCTGTCGTTATTTCAAGATTATGACCCTTCGGTATTTCAAGGTTATTACCTTTTCTTATTTCGAGGTTATGACCTTTCAGTATTTTGAGCTAATGACCTTTACTATCGTTGTTGTTGTTGTTGTTGTTATTATTATTATTATTATTATTATTATTATTATTATTATTATTATTATAGGCCAGAACTGCTAACAGTCACTCCTTCAGAGGTTTCACAGCCAAGAACAAACATGCCTGGTAAGTGGCTCAATATATTGTATTTCTTCAATTTTTAGACCGCTTTTCTCCCTTTATAAACATTAGGGTTGTACACTATTTCAAATTTACAAACGGGCTCCGGCTATTTCGGCCCTTTTGGACAGCTATAAGGCTCCACCGCCATTTGTTTTGCGTCCGCAACAGACCACGTGGCTGCCGAAAACTAGGACAGTGTACCCTCACTTATCGCGGGTGTTACATTCCAGGACCACCCGCAAAAAGTGAAAATCCATGAAATAGGGACACTATATATGTATATTGAAAACTCGTCTTATGCTCCAGTATATATAGTAATTAATACATTTTAAATAAATGAATAAATTTATTATAAATAAATAAATACCTTTTAAATAAATACCTTGTAGGTGCAGTTTTTCAAAAGTACACACACAAATTTGTAGAACATCGTTAATGAATACTAAAGATATTTGGGTTTGGGTTTTGTTTTCATCCCAGTCAAAGAAGATTGGAACGTCAGAATTACAAAGCTGAGGAAGCAAGTGGAAGAGATATTTAATTTGAAATTTGGTAAGTGGACCATTGGGGTTTTTATGCCCAGGGTTAAGATGAAGGTGTCTATGCTTCATGACGATATAGTTGGGGGTGTAATGTTTCATAGTAAGAAGATGTGTAACTTTCGTTAAGAGTGCTAATGGCCAAAAGTGTGCCCTTGGCCAAAAGAAGCTCCGATTCCTCGAGTAGCAGTAATAGTAGTAGCAGCGCCTCTCTGCAACAATTGCAAAGGCTCCCTAATCAGGAGGCGCGCTCGGCGGCCCTGCGTCCCCATTGGCTGGCCCAAGAAGGGTGTGGCAAGGACGGCGCTCCGATTGGCCGGCGCTTTCCAGCCGCCTCTTGCCATTGGCCCCAGGGCCACGAGGAGGCCGCGTGATCGCCCCATCCTTAAGGTAGAACGAGGGGTTGGCAAAGCGAGACGCTGGATCCACGGCACTTTCGCGGGCACGAAGGCGGCAGCTCCCGTGGGCGCTTCCGAGGGCAACCAACCTGGTTCACTCTTAACGAACCTTAACCAACCTGGTTCACCCTTCTTTGCTGCTCTTTCTCTTACTGTGTGAAGTCCAAAATAGGGGTGTGCAATGTTTAACTACAACTCCCAAATGACAAAATCAATCCCCCCAACCCCACCAGTATTCAAATTTGACATAAATACCCAACACACCCAAATTTGAATACTGGTGGGGTTGGGAGGATTGATTTTGTCATTCGGGAGTTGTAGTTGTTATAATATTATAATGTAATACAATATAATACAAATACTAATAATATGATATTATAATTATATATTTTATATTACATGTAATATGACTAATATTACAATATAATGGTATAGTACAATATATTAATATATATAATACTGATACTGTACTATGCTAATAATATAATGTAGTGTATGTGAGAAGGGCGGCATATAAATATCATAAATAAATAAATAAAAATCAGTCTCTTCACCAGCGCGCAGGTTGTGTGCAGTTAAGCAGAGCTCTTATAGTTTCTCCCTTCCCCTCCAGGACAAGCCCTCGGCCTCAGCGAAGCCGTGAAGGTTCCTTATCCCGTCTTTGAGTCCAACCCCGAACATCTCTACGTCGAAGGCTTGCCCGAAGGCATCCCGTTCCGGAGTCCGACATGGTTTGGGATCCCGCGACTGGAAAGGATCGTTCGTGGCAGCGGGAAGATCAGATTCGTGGTCAAGAAGTAAGCAGATCATTTGCTCTTTTGTTTTTGTTTATTACTAGCTGTACCCGGCCATGCGTTGCTGTGGAAAAGAAAGAAAAGAGAAGGAGCTGGTTTCTAATGTATATAATGTCTGTGAAATAATAATATTAATGGCTTAAAAATAATAATACTGGCCTATGTAATCTATATAATAATAATCTATATAAATAAAAATGTAATGTTCATATAACAGATTCAGACATATTGTTAGACTCCAATGATGACATTTTATTTACCTATTTGACTACGGGAGCGAGAATTTGTTATGCGAGATATTGGAAGCAAAAAGAGATACCAGATTTAGACAAATGGTTTCAGAAAGTGAGGGAGATTAAAGACATGGACAAATTAACTTTTTTTGTTAAAGAAAAATTCGGGAAATTCGATTAAATACACAGATTGGTCCAAAATAGAGGAATACGAGAAAATGAGATTTAAATAGACTTATTAAAAGGCATTAATGTGTTACCGAGTACAAGAAGAGTCAATTTGCTTTATTGAAGTGCCATGAAATGATACCTTCAATAATAGAGAATACTTAGGTTAAGATAAAGACATAACTGCAAAGGACTAGATGGAAGTCAACAGACTTTTTTTCTTTTTCTCTCTATCTTTTTCTTTTTGTTATATTGTTAGAGGTTTTCCTACTTTTCCTATTACATCATTTTTCTCCTACTTTACCTGTTAAGATTTTTGTGTCCCCCCCGTTTCCCCACCCCCTCTACCCCACCTCTTCCCTTCCCTTGATCTTTTATATTAATAAGAAAATAAATTTGGAAAAAATGTAATGTTAGTTTGTGGGATTAACATAACTCAAAAACCACTGGGTGAATTGACGCCAAATTTGGACACAAGACACCCCTGAGGCCAACAAGTTTATTACTAGCTGGACCCTGCCACACGTTGCTGTGGCCCAGTCTGGTTATATGGAAAAGAAAGGAAAGAGAAAGAACTGGTTTCTAATGTATGTAATGCCATAATGCTTGTGGGTTTATAATATATTTTGATGTTCCATCACTCATGAAAACGCTGAAAAACACAACAGAAGGGACTTAAAAAGCAAAAAAAATAAAAATACATCACAATGCATGTGCAAAACGACATATATATATATATATGCAAACACACATATATACACATACACACACACAAAGAACATCTATGTAGACTGGGCCACAGCAACACGTGGCAAGGGACGGCTAGTATCTATCTATATAAATAAAAATGTAATGTTCGTTTGTGGGATTAACATAACTCAAAAACCACTGGGTGAATTGACACCAAATTTGGACACAAGACACCTAACAGGTCAATGAGTGACTGTCACTCATAAAACCCTCCCAAAAAACAGCGGAAAGGACTTAAAACCCCCAAAAATCTAAATGACGAAAAGCTAAATGACGATACAGAAAAAAGGGAAGGAAGAGGGAGGAAAGAAGGGGAGGAAGAAAGTAAGAAAGAGGGAGGGAGGGAGGGAAAGAAAGAAGGAAGGAAAGAAGGACGGAAGCATGGAAGCAAAGGAAGGAAGGAAAGAGGTAGAGGGAAGAAAGGAGAGAAAGAAAAAAGGAAAAGAAAAGGGGGAAAGGAAGGAAAGAAAAAGGAAAGAAGGAAAAAGGGAAGGAAAGAGAGAAGGATGGATGGAAGCAAAAGTGAAGGAAGGAAGGAAAGAGGTAGAGAGGGAAGAAAGGAGAGAAAGAAAAAAGGAAAAGAAAAGGAGGAAAGGAAGGAAAGAGGTAGAGAAGGAAGAAAGAGAAGGAAAGAAAAAAGGGAAGGAAAAAGGGAGGGAAAGGAAGAGAGAGAAGGATGGATGGAAGCAAAAGTGAAGGAAGAAAGGAAAGAGATTGCTGCTGTTTTTAATTGCCTAGAAGGGCTTTTTTCCTTTCCGTTTGAGAGGCTTAAGAAATGTGGGTTGCAATTATAAAAATGAAAATTTCTAATTAAGGAAGCGAAAAATGCTTGAATTGTGGCCCGATTTAGAAATGCCCTTGTCTTAATTTACAGGCCAGAACTTGTGACCTCGTATTTGTCTCCTGGGCTTGCCAGTCAAGTGAACACCTCAGGTAAGGAGGGGCTTCGTGTCTGTCTGTCTGTCTGTCAGTATATACATTGCTTCGCCTGTTCAGAAGCAATGTCAGTCAACTATCATATAAAATATTCACAGTAACTATCATAAAAATGTTCTCACAGGATAATCATAAAATATTCACAATGAATAATCATAAAAAGAAATAATCAGAAATATTAACAAAAAAGGCTTGCAGAAATATTCTCAGAAATAATAAGAAATCTTCACAAAAATGTTTGCAGAAATAATCATAAAAATATTCACAAAGAATAATCATAAAAATATTCACAGAAGTAATCAGAAATATTCACCGGAAATATTCACAAAAATATTTGCAGAAATATTTATTAAAATATTCACAAAAATAATCATAAACATATTTGCAGACATATTTATTAAATATTGATAAAATACAGACAGGAAAGAGCAAAAAGGAATTTTGATTTTGTGTTTATACATGTGTACGTCAATCTGAGACTATAAAACCCATATTAAACCTTTCTCTGTTTGCGCACTTACTTTGTAGGATCCCAGAGTCCCAACAGTTCTCACTCTGCGCCGAGTCCCATCAGCCACCCGAAGGTCCCAGAGATCGAAGTGACAGTCGATGAAGGTATGGGATAGCTGTTAACAAATCCTTTAAAAGAGCTAAGGTTTTTACAGAGTGTGAATCCTGTGAGTCGTGAGTTTGAGGATGGGTTACAGAGAGAGGAGGGAGCAAAGCAAGACAGAATTTGATACAGATTTGGTTGGCATGTGTCAGGAAGCCAAACTCAAGCATGCAATTTTTTTCATTAGTCATTGGAAGTCATATCAAATTTGTTAAATCTCTACTTACGATGCGATATCTGACATGTGGACGTAGCCCACACCAAAAACTAAAATTCACTCATAATCCATACATTCATTCATTCATACTCACCATCCTCCTTTGTTCATTTGATCAGGCTTTTTGGGAGGAAAAAGGCGGGTGTTCAAATGCTGCATTCCTCACGGATCTGGCACACTTTGGAAAAGTAAAAGGGTCTCCTTTTTGTAGAACTTTTTGTTGACATCCATTTACCTGGTTGTTTAGATAACCTGTCAGTCAGCTCAGACTTATATTAGTAATAATAATAATAATTTTCTTTCCTACCTGCCTCTCGTTGTGGTTCAGCCCTGGTTAGAGCATAATTAAAATGCATAAACATTGTAAAAAATCTATAAGTAAACATAGTAAAATATACCATATTTCTCATAGGGGGTGGAATTTTTTCATTAGTCTTCTTGGCAGCATCCAAGAGGATTGATTGTGTGTTTTTCTTTTTATACGACTTTTAAAAAATAAATAATTGAAGAATCTCATGTAATTTGGATAAGACATATGCATGGTTCTAACATGTCCAAGTTCTGCTATGACAAGTGAATAAAACAAGTAATAATAATAATAATAAACCATTATTTATACCCCGCTACCATCTCCCGAAGGACTCGGTGCGGCTTACAAGAGGCCGAGCCCAAATACATCAGTAAAACACAACAACAACAGTACAATAATAATAAAAAACTCATAAACAAAGCAAAAAACATAAACAATAACACCTCAGCGCATTAAAACCTGTGGCAGGGCCAAATGTAGTACTTAAAATCTTTTTAAAAAACGTTGGGCATGATCAGGTGAAATAGGATAGATATTTTAGGGATAGGTGGGGCATGCAGGCAATTCTAGATTTCTAGTAAAGTGCATTTGGGACATATTGCTTGGAGTTCGCTTACTCTGGGAAGGCACACTGGAACAACCATGTTTTCAAGCTCCTTCTAAAGACTGCCAGCGTTAGGGCATGCCTGATGTCCTTGGGGAGGGA
This sequence comes from Anolis sagrei ordinatus, assembly GCF_025583915.1. Classification (NCBI taxonomy): domain Eukaryota; kingdom Metazoa; phylum Chordata; class Lepidosauria; order Squamata; family Anolidae; genus Anolis; species Anolis sagrei. The sequence goes on along the minus strand of NW_026844589.1, from coordinate 5,728,659 downwards.
GTTCCAGAGTCGAGGGGCCACCCCCGAGAAAGCCTTGTCCCTCGTCCCCACCAATCTCGCTTGCAATGCAGGTGGGATCGCGAGCAGGGCCTCTCCAGATGATCGAAGAGATCGTATGGGCTCGTATACAGAGATGCAGTCACGCAGTATTTTTTAAACCATCTACTATGGCTGAAATAACTGGTTTTAAATTGATTTTAATGTGTATGTTGTGTTATGCCTATGTTTTTGTTTTATATTGTATGTTTTTGTATTATTTTGCATATGTGGAAATGACTCTGAGTCCCCTAGGGGAGATAGGGTGCTATATAAATAAAGTTTATTATTTAAGTTTATTATTATTATTATTATTATTATTATTATTATTATTATTATTATTATTTGAAACACCACAAGATGAATCCACAGCAGACACTCTGCTGGCTGTTGTATTGGATGACACGTCGAACACTTCCCAAGTGTCTAGGACCGTGTGATGTATCGGCGAATAATGTGTGCAGATTCAGTGGCCTTTTGCAGCTGGCAGATGGTAACCTTGTCAGTGCCAATTGTGTTTAAGTGTAGGCCAAGGTCTTTAGGCACTGCACCCAGTGTGCCGATGACCACCGGGACCACCTTTACTGGTTTGTGCCAGAGCATTATTATTATTATTATTATTATTATTATTATTATTATTATTATTATTATATATTAGCCATCTCTAATTCATTAAATTTGTTCTTACGTTGCAATATCCAACATGCACCCAATTCTTTTTCATTTGCATTTTGTAAACCTCGGAAGCCTCCCAAAGTCAGTTTCATGTTCAATGCAAGGAATCAAAGCAAAGCCAAAAAGGCTTCCTTTCGTCTCTAAATGAATGGCCTCTTGCCATGAGGAGAGGGAAGTAACAAGGAGAAAGCAGAGTTCGCTGGGAAAGAGACGGAAAAAGCACAGAATTCTGGGAAACGTAGTTTGGGAAGGTGAGGAGCCCTATGGCGGAGTGTGCAAAAGGCCCGGCCCTGAACTACATTTCCCAGAATTCTGTTCAGCATCAGAAAGCACAATCAGGAGAGGGGAGAGATGTATCCTTCTGGCTCTTTCCCAGACAGAGTTCCAATCAATGGTTGAATTGGCATAGAGGAGGATGGAGTGAGACTTCTAATAAGTCAATCTCTGTCCTGGTCTGGGAAGAAATTCCTCAATGGAAGCTCTGTTAGTTCATATGAGAGAGGCATCCAAGGAGATAGCTGCTGTGGCTTTATAAACAATTTTTTATCAAAACATTAAAAAAATCCCTAAAATTGGTAGATGTATGAATATTTCTGAAAGTTGGGGGGAACGATCTCCTGTTATCTTGTGTCATTGTGTAGACAATTCAAGAAGATCACTCTTGTAGTTTTTTAAAAATGTTTCTAAAAACTTTGAAAATTTCCCAAATGTCAGTAGATAAGTGAAACGTTCTGAAACACGACAGACTCTCCGTGGTCAATGTGTACTACCATCGTAGCAAGTTTCACTCCAATAGCTGCAAAAATGAGGGAGAAAGGAGCCCCTGAAGTTTTCCCACTTGCACAATTGCGATAACGGAAAAGTAATATGATTTCGTTACTCCTGTTATAGTAACAAAATTTTCATGAACAATACTTTAGAAATGCTTTTGAAATGAGTTTTGAATCTTTTTTTTCATCCACCGAACAGCCCTATTGGGCGCTGAACCTCAGTGACGTCTTACTGCAGCACAGATGTATCTTTGGCGAAGTTTGAGTCATACCACATTTAATTCCTGTTGGGATTTTGTTGTTTTTCATGCAGGGCTTGCGAAAAGGACGCTGCTTCCTGAAGTCAGGACCAACCCTCAAACCAACGGATCTAATGTGGGCTTCAAGCCGAGAGGAAGAGAGTTTTCCTTTGGTGAGTTTTGATATTAATATTCATACTATCACAATAATAATAATAATAATAATAATAATAATAATAATAATGCATTCTAATACTGGTCATAAATACACCACTGCTTTGAGTCTCCTCTGTGGAGAGAAAAAGCGAGGTGTAAATAAACATCATCATGCATGAATAATAATATATTAATATTATTAAAATAATAATTAATATAAAAATAATACTATCACTATAATCATTATAATAATACCTTCAAATACTAATAATAGATTCATGACCACTTTGGAGAGAAAAAGCAGAGTATAAATAATAATAACAGGTTTTTTGAAAAGCGAGTCAGTCTTTTGAAGCTGATTTCCTAACTGGAGAGAGTATGAAATTATAATAAAAATATTCACAAAAATATTTGCAGAAATAATAATAAAAACATTAATAAAGAATAATCATAAAAATATTTGTGGAAGTATTCACAGAAATAATCATAAAGATATTCACAAAATATTTGCAGAAATAATAAAAACACTCACAAAGAATAATCATAAAAATATTTGCAGTAGTATTCACAGAAATTATCACAAAAATATTTACAGGAATATTCATTATATTATTCACACAAGATAATCTGGTCTTTCAACAGAGGCCTGGAATGCCAAGATCACGGACTTGAAGCAAAAAGTGGAAAACCTTTTCAATGAGAAATGCGGTAAGTCTGCCCTGTGTGTTTACAATATCCTGTGTTTTTTTAACCTCCTCTTTTTTAATCCTTGAGTGGAAAAATAAGGAGACTAGAGATATTTGGGCACTGTGCCTCAACATGTATGCATTAAAATATTCACAAAAATAATCATAAAAATATTTGCAGAAATACTGATAAAATATTTGCAGAAATATTCATAAAATGTTTGCAAAGAATAATCATAAAATATTTGGAGAAATATTCATGAAAATGTTCACAGAATAATCACAAAAGTATTTGCAGAAATATTTGTAAAAATATTCACAGAAATAATCACAAGAGTACTCACAAAGAATAATTATAAGAAATATTCCCAAAAGTATTCACAATAATATTCACAAAATAAATAATAAAAGTATTTGTAGAAATACTGACAAAAATATTTGCTAAAAATATTCTCAGAAGTAATCATAAAATATTCATAAAAATATTTGCAGGAATATTCATTAAAATATTCACAAAAACATTAAAATATTTACAAAAATATTCACAAAAATAATAATAAAATATTTGCAGAAATATCCATAAAAATATTCACAATGAATAATCATAAAATATTTGAAGAAATATTCATTTAAAATGTTCACAGAATAATCACAAAAGTATTTGCAGAAATATCCATAAAAATATTCAAAGAATAATCATAAAGATATTCACAAAAATTATTACAAAAACATTTGCAGACATATTCATAAAAATATTCACAGAAATATTTGTTAAATGTTCACAAAGAATAATAATAAAATATTTTCAAAAATACTGATAAAAATATTCACAGAAATAAATCATAAAAATCTTTGCAAAAAAATCACTGAAATATTTGCAAAAATAGTCATTAAAATATTCATAAAAATCATAAAAATATTTACCAAACTGTTCACAAATATCATAAAAATATTTGCAGAAATATTAACAAAAATAATCATAAAAATATCAACAGAAGTATTCACTAGAATATTGATAAAATACAGACACAAAAGAGAGAAAAGGAAGTTAGCGTGCCTGTGTGTGTGTGTTTGCATTGATCTGAGACTCTAAAACTATTGTAATTTTTAACCTCCTCATTTCTAGTCTTTGGGAAAACAAAGAGATATTTGGGCACTGTGCCACAATATTTACATGCAGATCATTGTCTCCCAATTCAGCATCCCTGATAAAGTTTTTATTTATTATTTATTTATTTCGAGGTTTTATATACCGACCCTCTCACCTTCAAAGAGGGATTCACAACATGTGTTAACATACAAAAAATATACAATAACAACACAATGCCACTTCATTACACGATTAAAATATCAGCACCATACACATTAAAACATTATCATCCCAGTTAAAAGAGCCAAATCGTCCGACACCACTTTTTGAAAAAGAGAGAGAGAGAGAGAGTCCTGCTTCTCAAACGCGTCAAGTTGCATTTTATTTCAGGGGAAGCGCTTGGGTTGTCGGACCCCGTGAAAGTCCCCTTCGCGCTCTTTGAATCCTATCCCGAAGACTTCTACGTTGAAGGCCTTCCGGAGGGAGTGCCCTTCCGCCGCCCGTCCACCTTCGGCATCCCCAGGCTGGAAAAGATCCTCCGAAACAAAGCTAAGATAAAATTTATCATTAAAAAGTAAGCCAAATGCCTGCCATAATTGTGTGTGTGCCATTTGCGTTGTCCCTCTCACAGCTTGAACGCATTCAGGGTACAGGTGCCAGTCACCAATGGGACCCCCTTGACTGGTGTGTGCCAAAGTCTTTGCAATTATTATTATTGTTGTTATTATTATTATTATTATTATTATTATTTTACTGACACAAAAACACAGTATGTCACAGCAAACGGGATCTATATGCTGGGTTTCGTATCACAAAATCACAAGTTGAACACTTCCCAAGCGTCTAGGACTGCGTGATGTATTATTATTATTATTATTATTATTATTATTATTTGAAACACAACAAGGTGTCCACAGCAGACTTATCTTGTTGCTGGCTGTTGTATTGGATCACACGTCGGACACTTCCCAAGTGTCTAGGGCTGTGTGATGTATCGGCGAATGATGCGTGCAGATCCTAGTAAGGTGGCCTTCTGCAGCGGATAGGTGGTATGGTAATCTTATCTTTGCAGTTCGATCTTTAAATCCTCATATCGTGTCAGCTTTTCCAGTTGTTTCTCTTCAGTTCTGCTGTATGTCATCCATACTTTGTTTTTAACACAATTGTGAGGTCAGGAGTATTGTGCTCCAAAACTCTGTCTGAATTCGGAAATAATAATAGTAAAGACTTTCTGTATATATTTCAGATTTCAATATTAATGTCAAAAATACGTAGTATGATTTTACATAGGATTTGTGCTACATTAGAACAGTCAAGACAAATATCACTTAAGTAAAATAAACAGTAAATATTAAATAACCAGAAAAAATAAGGTGTATTATTATTATTATTACTATTATTATTATTACAAGGAAGTAGAAATACTGACCATATCCTCTCACATTGAGTCGAAGGTTGTTCTCTTTCATCTCACAAATGGATAAATTAAAAATGCAGCCCAAAGAGCTTGCAAGAAACTACAGTAGAGTCTCGCTTATCCGACCTTTGCTTATCCGACATTCCGTCTTATCCGACGCTGTCACTCAAAGCTCCCCTTTTCCTGCAGCATTTCCCCTTCAATTCAAGGAGCGCTCCCCAACTCTCTCCATTCCCAATAAGTGAAAACGGCAAGACAAAGAGGAGGAGGAGGAGGGAGAAAAGGGGGAAAAGAGGCAGGACTGGAAGCATCCTCCCGCCCTCCGTCTGGGATTTACACGCTCCTCTTCCGCATCTGGGCACTTCCTCCTGGGCTGCTCTAGGTGTTGCCTTGCCTTAATCCTTTGAGTCCCTCTTGTTAGTATTCTAGGTATCGAGCGCCGTGTCGTACGGGTAACAAGAGGAGACTCCATATTATCCGACATTTTGTCTATCTGGCCCGTTTATGTCGGATAAGCGAGACTCTACTGTAACTGTATTGTTGACCCTTATTTTCCACCCATTCGGTTGCCAGTCTTGCCAGCACAAGGGTTTAACTCAGGGGTCCTCAAACTAAGGCCTGGGGCCTGGATACGGCCCTCCAAGGTCATTTACCCGGTCATTTACAGGTCATTTACATTTTTAATAATATAGTATAGAGCAGGGACCCCCAAACTAAGGCCAGAGGTTCGGATACGGCCCTCCAAGGTCATTTACCTGGCCCTCGCTCAGGGTCAACCTAAGTCTGAAATGACTTGTAAGCACACAACAACAACATTCCTATCTCATCTGCCAAAAGCAGGCCCACACTTCTCACTGAAATACTAATAAGTTTATATTTGTTAAAATTGTTCTTCATTTTAATTATTGTATTGTTTTTAAGTGTTTTTTGCACTACAAATAATAGGAATTAATTCATGTTTTTTTTCAAATTATAATCCGGCTCTCCAATAGTTTGAGGGACTGTGACCTGGCCCTCTGTTTAAAAGGTTTGACGACCCAGTGGGGGCTTTGTGGTTTTCGCTATGAATAGGTTATTAGTCAGTATTAACTGCTTGTTTTTTAATACTGTTAATATTTAATCGGATTTTGATGTTTGTATATTATTTTAGATTTGAAATTATATCATGTTGATTCTGCCGTTGGCCAATTTTAGGCCCGTTTTAGGGAGAAAAAGTGGAGAATAATAGTAGTAGTAGTAGTAATAATAATAATAATAATAATAATAATAATAATATACTTCACTGTTTGTCTGCAGGCCTGAGATGTTCGAGGCAGCCGTGAAAGAAAACACCGCTGCTATTCCAACCCCTCCAAGTGAGTTTCATCTGTTGCTTCATAAATATTGAGTCCATTCTCATTGATAAGAGTGATTGGGAATCCAAAATTTGAGAATTTGAGAGCTGTCTGTCTTAACGGCTTGAACTTTCCCATGTTTTCGGAAGGAAGAACCAGCTTATCTAACACTATGATGAACACGGTTAGCGTGCCTGAAGCTGTGGTGAGCACGGCGGCGGGAGTAGAAGACCTTAACGTCATTCAGGTCACCATACCAGGTATTCTTTACAGTTTTCACAGTTTCATATTTGCTTTCCTTCTCATGAATACGTCAAATGCTGCATTCCTCATGGATCTGGCACACTTTGGGAAAGGAAAAGAGTCTCCTTTTCGTAGAAGTTGTTGTTGTTGTTATCCATTTTCCCATCGTGGTCAGCTGTGATTTGCACATTTGGTACATTCCTGTGCTCGCGCAGACAGCATCGGAAATTCTCAAAACCAAAAAGACCGTTATTGTAGCCTTGCCCACTCTCCCCGTCAGCATAAATAGCCCGTGGGAGGGGCCACTGCCCAGTTCTTCTAATCCACTGCTACAAGCAGCTAGGAAATTGAGACCCCATCAAACTGCCCTCAATTCTATAACCTGTCATTCAGCTCAGACATTACTATTACTTAGACGATCCCTTGTAGCTTGAGGATGATGGTCTTCCAGATGTATGTCTTGCTGTTGGGTCGGTAGGTGACTGTGCAGCCCTATTCTTGATCCGTATGTTCTCCCACAGTGAGGACATCGGTTTCCAGATGGAAGACAGTCCCGATCAGGGTTGGCTTGACATGCCTTTCACGTAGCACGTTTCTCTCTTTCACCCTCTATTCGTGCTTCTTTGAATTCCGCAGCACTGCTGGTCACAGCTGACCTCCAGTTGGAGCGCTCAAGGCTTCCCAGTTCTCTGTGTCTATGCCACAGTTTTTGAGACTGGCTTTGAGCCCATCTTTCAATCTCTTTTCCTGTCCACCAGCATTCCATTTCCCTTCTTGAATTCAGAGTAGAGCAACTGCTTTAGGAGACAGTGGTCGGGCATTCAGACAACGTGGCCGGTCCAGCTGAATTGATGGCTTTTCCAGCATGCTGAGATTTGTCTGCCTGTCTTGCCAAGAGATTTGTAGGATTTTTCGGAGGCAGTGCTGATGGAATCGTTCCAGGAGTTGCGTGTGACGTCTGTAGACAGCCACCTCTCCACAAAAGTCAACATTGACACTGAAATACAACACCGCCTGAGCTCTGCGAGTGCAGCACTCTTCTGAATGGAGCAGAGAGTGTTTGAGGACCGGGACATCCATAGGGATACCAAGGTGCTTGTTTATAAAGCTATTGTCCTCCCAACCCTCCTGTATGCCTGTGAAACGTGGACTGTCTACAGACGTCACCTGCAACTCCTGGAATGATTCCATCAGCACGGCCTCCAGAAAATCCTGCAAATCTCTTGGGAAGACAAGCGGACAAACGTCAGCGTGCTGGAAGAAGCAAAGACCACCAGCATTGAAGCCATGGTCCTCCGCCATCAACTCTACTGGACTGGCTGGATGCCCGGCCACCATCTCCCAAAGCAGTTGCTCTACTCCCAACTCAAGAGCGGAAATGTTGGTCGGCAGGAAAAGAGATTTAAAGATGGGCTCAAAGGCAACTTTAAAAATTCTGGCATAGACACTGAGAACTGGGAAGTCCTGGCCCTTGAGCACTCCAGCTGGAGGTCAGCTGTGACCAGCAGTGCTGCAGAATTTGAAGAGGCACAAATGGAGGGCGAAAGAGAGAAACAGGGTCAAGCCAACCCCAACCGGGACCGCCTTCCATCTCCACAGTCACCTACGGACCCACCAGAACACTGACCTTGGAAGACCATCGTACTCGGACATCGAGGAATCACGTAAGTAAGTAAGTAAGTAAGTAGACAGTCCACGTTTCGCAGGTGTATAGCAGGGTTATGAGGACAATACCTTTATAAACAAGCACCTTGGTATCCCTAGTGTCATAGTTCAGGCTGTGGTTGTGTCTGATGTCAAGGGGATGATGGTTTTCCTGGGCCTGTTCCTGGGCCAGTGTCTGTCACTGGGGATGATGGAGAGAGATAAGAAATCGTCATCTGGTTGCAAAAGCAAACAGATTGTATTCCTTTCCTTTCGTGAGACAGGAAAGGCTTTATATGAGACGGGGAAAGGATTTTATCTTAGGCCGGTCAATATTGAATTTTCATGACGGTCTTGTTTTCAAGTGCATTTCTAGCTTCATGTTTCAAGTTTTGCCAGGTTCCTATTCTGGGTATTGGATCTCGATGCTGTCTTGTTCTTTTGGATTTTGCGTCCTTGGATATTGTGTTTTTATCTTTGTACCTTGAAGTTCATGGAGCATTTGTTACCCTTGGAAAAATACTGTTTTGGACTAGGCTGCTTCTATCTTTTTTATTACTTTTACAATAAACTGATTGCTGTTTTTACTGTACTGTTGTGTTTTAAGGACAGAGGTGTTCCTAGACACAGTACTTAGCCATACAATTTTCTTCAATCCACTTGTCACAAGTCCGTGTTAATGGCTTGACTTTCCCATGTTTTTGGAAGGAAGAACCAGCTTATCTAACACCAGGATGACCCCGGTTAGTGTGCCTGAAGTTGCGGTGAACACAGCAGCTGGAGTAGAAGACCTTAACATCATTCAAGTCACCATTCCAGGTAGTCTTCCTGCTTTTCCCCAGTTTCATACTTGCTTCCTTTTGGTACAAACACCTCGTTTAACGTGACCTTAGAACTGTTGTGTTGGTTGAAAACAAAATGGGCAGGTGCTCTTTGCAACCTCTGTGACCAACACCTACGCACGGTCCTTGTTTTATGCTCCGTGCATATGTTGACTTTTGTGGTAAATGTGAAATTGTAATCCTACAGATGACGATGAGAGAACCTCCAAAGTAGAGAAGGCCCGGCAGCTGAGAGAGAAAGTGAATGATCTCTTCAGTCGGAAGTTTGGTAAAAAAAAATTTCATTTCTCCCCAGTTAAATATTGTCCAAATACAAGATGAAAGCTTAAGTACGCAGCATTACATCTTCTATGATGCTCTCGATTAGAAATACAGTGTTCCCTCACTGTTTCGCGGTTCGCTTTCTGCAGACTGGCTGTTTTGTGGTTAGGTGGTTAGGTTTCCATTGTAAGATGGTCATGATGGGTTTGATACAGATCCATTGTCAATGGAGTTCACAGCGCTCTCCAGGTGTGGATGTACTACAACTTCCATCCTCCTGGGCCAATCCCACCAATATTGTAAGATGGTTATGATGGGTTTGATGCTGATCCATTATCAATGGAGTTCACAGCGCTCTCCAGGTGTGGATGTACTACAACTTCCATCCTCCTGGGCCAATCCCACCAATATTGTAAGATGGTCATGATGGGTTTGATGCTGGTCCATCATCAGTGGGGTTCACAGTGCTCTCTGGGTATGGGTGTACTACAACTCTCATCTTCCTGAGCCAATCCCACCAGTATTGTAAGATGGTCATGATGGATCTGTTCCAGATCCATCGAGTTCACAGTGCTCTTCGGGAGAGGATGTACTACAACTCCCACCCTCGTGGCCCAATCCTACCAGTATTGTAAGATGGTCGTGCTAGGTTTGAAGCAGAGCCATTGTCAATGGGGTTCACAGCACTCTCCAGATGTGGATGTACTACAACTACCACCCTCCTGAGCCAATCCCACCAGTATTTTAAGATGGTCATGATGGGTGTGTTCCAGATCCATCATGGGTCTGTTCCAGATCAATCGTTGTTGGAGTTCACAGTGCTCTTTGGGTGAGGATGTATTACAACTCTCATCTTCTTGAGCCAATCTCACCAGTATTGTAAGATGATCATGATGAGACTGTTCCAGATCCGCATCGATGGAGTTCACAGTGCTCTTTGGATGAGGATGTGTTACACCTCTCATCCTCCTGAACCAATCCCACCAGTATTGTGAGATGGTCGTGATGGGTGTGTTCCAGATGCATTATGGGTTTGTTCCAGATCCATCATAGGTCTGTTCCAGATCCATTATTGATGGAGTTCACAGTGCTCTTAGGGTGAGGATATGCTACACCTCTCATCCTCCTGAACCAATCCCACCAGTATTGTGAGATGGTCGTGATGGGTGTGTTCCAGATGCATTATGGCTTTGTTCCAGATCCATCATAGGTCTGTTTCAGATCCATCATAGGTCTGTTCCAGATCCATCATGGGTCTGTTCCAGATCCATCATGGGTCCATTCCAGATACATCATGAGTCTGTTCCAGATCCATCATTGATAGGGTTCACAGTGCTCTCTTGGTGTGTGTGTACTACAACTCCCATCCTCCTGAGCCAATCCCACCAGTATTGTAAGATGGACATGATGGGTCTGTTCCAGATCCATCGTCAGTGAGGTTCACAGTGCTCTCCAGGTGTGGGATCCATGGTAGAAAATACTTCGTCCCTAAGTGTTGCAAGAGGTGTGCCTTCACTCCTGCTCCCGTCCTCTGCAGGGGAAGCCATCGGCATGGGGTACCCCGTCAAAGTCCCCTATCGCAAGATCACCCTCAACACGGGCTGCGTGGTGGTGGACGGGATGCCTCCCGGCGTGTCTTTCAAAGCGCCCAGTTACCTCGAGATCAGTTCCATGAGGAAGATCTTGGATTCGGCGGAATTCATTAAATTCACCGTCATTCGGTACGTGGCTTTTCACTCCCACGTCGTACAGTCTCGATGATATTTTTGCATTAGGGGAAGACGCCTGATAGGCCAAAAATGTAACAAGTGTGCCCAGCCTGAATTAGATTTGATTTTAAGGTAACATTGCTGAAAGTCAAAATATTTTACTTGAGATTAATAAGCAACAAGATCCATCCTGTTGGCTCTTGGTTGTTTTAGGTCCAGGCGACATCTTTCTTGGAAAGTAAAGTTTCTCTTGGACCCAAAACAGCTAGATATATGACAACAAGGACCGGGCTGTGGTGCAGCTAGTTAGTAGCCAGCGACATTAAATCACTACTGACTGAGAGGTCATGAGTTTGAAGCCAGCCTGGGTCGGAGTGAGCTCCCGACCATTAATAGTCTAGTTGCTGTTGACCTATGCGACTCGAAAGACAGTTGCATCTGTCAAGTAGTAAATTTAGGTACTGCTTTATGCGGGGAGGCTAATTTAACTACCATAGATACTTGAGTATAAGCTGACCCGAATATAAGCCGAGGCACCTAATTTTACCACAAAAAACTGGGAAAATATATTGACTCGAGTATAAGCCGAGGGTGGGAAATGCAGCAGCTACTGGTAAATTTCAAAATAAAAATAGATACCAATAAAATTACATTAATTTAGGCATCAGTAGGTTAAATGTTTTTGAATATTTACATAAAACTGTAATTCAAGATAAAACTGTCCAACTCTGATTAAATCATTATTCTAACCTTCTTCAATGTAAATGTGCTTAATTTATGTATCCTTCCAATAATAGTGTAAAATAATAAATGCAATAATAGAGTAAAATAATAAATGTAATAATAATAGAGTAAAATGATAAATATAGTAATAATGAGAAGAGTAAAATAATACATGTAATGTTAATAATAATAATAGTAATAGTAATAATAATAATAATAATAATAATAATAATAATAATAATAACAACAGAACAAAATAATAAATAACCTTGACTCGAGTATAAGCCGAGGGGGACTTTTTCAGCCTAAAAAAGGACTGAAAAACTAGGCTTATACTCAAGTATATACAGTAATTTATGACACCATAAAACCTTCCAGCAGCGTGCAAAAGAATATAAATACTGTAAATAAAATAAACATCCTACGTCCAGGGCATTTTGAGGGAGGCATGAAGCCTGTGACCTGAGGTATCTTCACATCTGGCCTGTATTCCTTGTGAATACTTCTGAAGTTTTGCCTTCCTTCTTCCTTTTCTCCACAGACCATTCCCTGGACTCGTCATGAACAACCGTAAGTGCTACTCTTCTTTCCTTGTGCTTCCACCATATAGTATTTGTCTTTCCTCTTAAGAGGATTTGCAGTCGCTTTGCATCAGAACTAGCACACACCACACAGAGTTTGCATGTTCTGTGGGTTCCAGGTATTTTGCCGTGTCTAAAGTATGTGTTTTCCCCCTGATGCTTCCTAAGTGGAAGCACATGTCCTCCTGTAGACAACTAACTTTGTGGAAAGCTGAGAGCCCTCCTTGCTTGTTCTTTACAGAAATACCTGAGAAGACGGAACCAGAAGCAGTGGCAGCTGTGCCTGTACCTGAGTCGGTGGTACAAGGTAAATGGATAGCATTGTTTGTATTAATTTTTATTTCATTAGAGAAGTTTTGTCCCTCTCCTTCACCGCAAAGGCACTAAGAAGTATAATCTGAAAAGGTTTAGCAATATAGTGTTCCCCCACTTATCATGAGGGTTCCATTCCAGGACCTCCCGCGATAAGCGAAAATCTGCGAAGTACAGGCACTACATATATTTCAAACTAGCCGTCCCCTGCCACGCATTGCTGTGGCCCACTCTGGTGGTCATGGGGGTTCTGTGTGGGAGGTTTGGCCCAATTCTATCGTAGGTGGGGTTCAGAATGTTCTATGATTGTAGGTGAACTATAAATACCAGCAAGTACAACTCCCAAATATCAAGACTCTATTTTCCCCAAACTCCACCAGTGTTCACATTTGAGCATATTGAGTATTCGTGTAGAGTTTGCTCCAGATCCATCATTATTTGAGTCCACAGTGATCTTGGTGAACTACAACTCCAGAACCAAAGGACACAGCCCACCAAACCCTTCCAGTATTTTCTGTTGGTCATGTGAGAACTGTGTGCCAAGTTTGGTTCAATTCCATCATTGGTGGGGTTCAGAATGCTCTTTGATTGTAGGTGAACTATAAATCCCAGCAACTACAACTCCCAAATGACGAGCATACATTGGGTTGTTAGGTGTCTTGTGTCCAAATTTGGTGTCAATTCGTCCAGTGGTTTTTGAGTTCTGTTAATCCCACAAACGAACATTATATTTTTATTTATATAGATATATTTTTAGTCATTTTGTGATTTAAAATTAGAAATGCCTTGCTCGACTTACTGGGCAAGGGCCGTTGCGGCGGTGGGCACCCTCCCGCCGGCCATGCTGCTTGCAGGGGGCTTCTTCTTCTGGATTGGCCAAGGCCGGCTTCCAAACCTTGCCCTGGTAGCCTTTTGGAGGGCTTCTCTGGGCCTTCACAGGACTCCGTGACCTCCACAAGACTGCCAAGGAGCCCTCAGAAATTGGCCAAATGTTACCCAGAAACAAATGATAAATGTTGGAAGTGCAAAGAACGAACAGGCTCCTTCTTCCATATGTGGTGGACCTGTAAAATTGCCAAATCATATTGGAAGAATATCCATGAAAAAATAGAAAAGATTTTAGACATCAAGCTAGAATTTAAACCAGAATATTTTCTCTTCGGAATAATAGATTTCGAAGTGTACTTAAATAAGGACAAACCCTTTAATTATCTAGTGACGGCGGCCAGAATAAACTATGCTAGACTTTGGAGAACGAAAGAAATCCCATCTCAAGAACATTGGCTAATGAAAATCTTAGAGATTATGAATATGGACAAACTAAACTAACCCTACGGCTGAATATAAAGCAGAATATTAAAATACCCAGGACAGACTGGACACCAATAAAGAATTTTATGATACAAGAAAACCTGAAATGGATGATAGAGATAAGATAAATTTTAATAAGAAATGCTCCTAGGAGAGACTATGTAAAGAAGCTTGCCAAACAATCAAGAGCGATCTAATGACTAAAGAAGATTAAATCCGAGGCGAAGAAGATTGGAAGTCGAACTAAACCCCCTACCCAAACCCCAACCCCAAGTTTCAGGTGTGGGGTGTTTTTCTCTCTCTCTCTCTCTCTCCTTTTTCTTCTACTGGCCATATCTTTATATTTCCCTACTTTTCTATACAAACTAAATGTTTCCCCTCTTTTATTGTATCTGAAAAACTTAATTAAATATATATATATATATATATATATTTAAAAGACTGCCAAGGAGCCCTGTGAAAGTCTAGGGCAGTCCTGCAAAGGCTGCCGGGGCGAGGTTCGCAAGCCATCCTGGCCAATCCAGGGGTGAGGTGGGGCCTGCTGCTGGTTGGCTAGGGCCAGCTTCCGAACCTCGCCCCGGTAGTCTTTGCAGGGCTGCCCTGGGCTTCTGCAGGGCTCCGGGCCTTTGCAAGGCTGCAACAGAGCCCTGTGAAGGCCCAGGGAAGCCCTCCAAAGGCTACCGGGGTGAGGTTCGGAAGCCACCCTGGCCAATCCAAGGGCGAGGTGGAGCTGCCGCTAGTTGGCCAGGGCCAGCTTCCGAACCTCACTCCAGTAGCCTTTGCAGGGCTGCCCTGGGCTTCTGCTGGGCTCCGGGCCTCCACAAGGGTGCAACGGAGCCCTGTGAAGGCCCAGGGAAGCCCTCCAAAGGCTACCGGGGCGAGGTTCGCGAGACAGCCCTGGCAATCCAGAGGCGGGTGGGGCCTGCCACTGGTTGGCCATCCGGCAAAATGGCGGGAAACTTCCAGGAAGAAGCCCCCTGCAAGCAGCGGTTCACTTTCCACGGACTTGCTGTTTCACAGTTAAGGTTGAGAATTAATATTTTTAATTTTCCCATTGTGGTCAACTGTGAATCGCACATATTGTATTTTACACTTATTAGTTCCTTTCATCCGCTGCCATTGCAGCAGTTAAGGAATCTTTCTCTCACTTTTTATTAGCGCCGTGCTTTTAAAACCACAAAATGTATTAAAATGAAAATATTAATTCTCAACCCTAAGTGCGAAACAGCGAGTTTGCGGAAAGCGAACCGCGAAACAGCAAGGGAACACTGTAGTCCAAATGTCTCATGTTGACCCCAAGGTAACACAGTCCAGGAATAGCCAAAAAGCACAAGTAGAGCATAAGTCCACAAGCAAAAGGGATACTAGTAAAACTTAAGCAGGAATATAAAGACAAGAGCACAGAAAACTTTCAGGAAGCTTAAATCCAGTCTCAGGCTGATCTCCAACAGTTCCTGGGTTATAAACGTCATTAAGTATTAAATATATTATTTAATGAAATTAAATATATTCCACTATTCGAATCACTTAACTCTCCAAAAAACCTGGTAATTAGAAAATATGTGTCTTGTGAGACAGAAGCTTTCGGCAGTGCAGCCGAATGTAACGGATGATGGAATTCGCAGTGCAATGTGTTCCTTCTCCTCCTCTCTGTCATAAAAAGTAATGCAAAGAATTTTGCTTTTTTTAGAGCCAGTTGAACCTGACCAAATAGTACAAGTTTCTGTGGAGGATGGTAAGTATATGTTTAACTCATCGGGAAAAGGGAGTAATTTTATATATATATATATATATACACACACACACACACACACACGTGCACACACACATATATACATATACATATATATACATGCAAACATACATACACACACACACACCCCTAATATGTCATTTTATAGATGGAATTTAGCTTCGGTTTGAGGCGGAGCACCACATAGTTCAATGTATCTATGAAAATGACATATTAAGACATAGCACATTGCATTGCATAATAGTTGCTACCACTTAATAGTGTTAGGAAAAACTACCTAAAAGAATGAAGCAGAGCATTCAAAAACAAAACAGGACACTTAAAGTTGAACATCAGCTTATTAGTGAGCAGAGCGTGACGTGCCATGTGATGTGGCTGTAAAGAATTCAGAGCTTAGACAAATATACACAGTCCAGTCTTCAAAAATCACAAAAGGTTTATTTACAATAGGAAAAAAACAGCATTTCTTAATAGTAAGGAACTGGGCCTGAGCTACTTGAACACCCATCTCATTTCATGTATTATTTTCTCTATTATTGTTACTACATCTATTATTTTATTCCATTTATTACTATTGTTACATTTATTATTTTACTCCATTTATTATTGTTATTACATTTATTTTTATTTCCATTTATTACTATTGTTACATTTATTATTTTACTCTATTATTGTTATTACATTTACTTTTAATTCCATTTATTACTATTATTACATTTATTATTTTACTCTATTATTGTTATTACATTTTAATTCCATTTATTACTATTGTTACATTTATTATTTTACTCTAATTATTTTTAATTCCATTTATTACTATTGTTACATTTATTATTTTACTCCATTTATTATTGTTATTACATTTATTTTTAATTCCTTTTATTACTAGTACTTTACTCTATTATTATTACATTTATTATTTTATTCTATTATTACATTTATTATTTTTTCTATTTCTGTTATTACGTCTCCATTATTTTACTCTTTTATCATTTTTATTACATTCATTATTTTACTCTTTATTATTATTGGAAGGCTACGTAAGCACATTTACATTGAAGAAGATTAGAATAATGGTTTAATCAGAGTTGGAGAGTCTTATCTTAAATTACAGTTTGATATAAATATTCAAAAACATTTAACCTACTGACGCCTCAATTAATATAATTGTATTGGTATCTATTTTTAATGTATTGTCGAAGGCTTTCATGGCCGGAATCACTGGGTTGTTGTAGGTTTTTTCGGGCTATATGGCTATGTTCTAGAAGCATTCTTTCCTGACGTTTCACCTGCATCTATGGCAAGGTAGTGAAAATATCTATTTTTATTTTGAAATTGACCAGTAGCTGCAGCATTTTCCACCCACGGCTTATCCTCAAGTCAGTACGTTTTCCTAGTTTTTTAGGTGTCTCGGCTTATATTCGGGTCGGTTTATACTTGAGTATATACGGTAGTTTCCATTTCATTATGAATTTTTATCTATAAATCTTTATATAGTCTTTGGGCAGGTCTCCTTGTGTTTTTGTTCCACCTTTCCTTTTGTTTGCTCCACAGATTCGGTACAGACTGAAGACACCACTCAAATAAAACAGGAGCCGGAGTCCCCGTGGTAGACCTTGCCGGGATTTGGGTAAAAGGATCACCGTAAAGAAGAGGGTGGTATTTGGGTGCTTTATTTTTTAGATAGGAGATGGACCTTCAGTTTCACCGCTGACGCAGAGCTTGCAGTCGACTTCCATTTTTATTGGCTCGTCATTATGTAGATTGCGTAACCTGGCAGTCTCTGAGTAGTCATGCTCGTTCAGTCCCTGGGTCTGCTTCACTTCATATATTCATGTATAAATCTAGAACTTTTTAAAAAAAAATAGAAATAAATACCTGGGTCCATTATCCATGGGTCCATCAATAAAGGAACCATCCTCTTTCATGGGAAAGTCAAGAGCATAACCCATCCTTGGAGTTCTTTAAAGTAGCCTCTGTTTCCCTCTACTATTCCCTTCTGGGGCCAGCTTGGAAGATGTGTCGCCTGCCTGTATAGTAGTAATTATTTTATTGAGTTGGCTTCTTGAAGTATCGGGTTTGCTTCGTGAAGTAGCGCCACTGCTTTCCCCTTCCACAACTTAATCAAAATATATCATTTCGGCCTCAAAACTTACTCAAAAATTCAATTTATACGTGAGTATATATATTGCGATTTAGCTCGGTCAAGGTAACAAAGGGGCCAGGTTGGAAGACGTGTCGCTCACCTGTATAGTAGCAATTATTTTATCGGGTTTGCTTCCTGAAGTAGCATTGCTGCTTGCCCCTTCCACAACCTATTCAAAATATGTCGTTTCGGCCTCCAAAGCTGCTCACAAATTCAATTTATACACGAGTATGTATACTATGATTTAGCTCAGTCGAGGTAACAAAGGAGCCAGGTTGGAAGACGTGTCGCCCACCTGTATAGTAGTAATTATTTTATCGGGTTTGCTTCTTGAAGTAGCTGGTTAGAGCAGGTTTGCTTCCTGAAGTAGCATTGCTGCTTGCCCCTTCCACAACTTATTCAAAACATGTCTCCAAACCTGGTCACAAATTTGATTTATACGAGAATGTATACTATGATTTAGCTCATTCGAGGTAACAAAGGGACCAGGTTAGAAGACATGTCACGCAGCTGTATAGTAGTACAGTGTTCCCTCACTTATCGTGGGTGTTAGTTCCAAGACCACCCGCGAAGTGAAAATCCGCGAAGTAGTGACGCTATATATATATATTTCGTTCCGAGGTGAGGCAGAAGTGAGGAGAGATTTAAAGACACCGTGCACCTATTTTTCTTAGCTATAAGGAAGGTGTAAGCTATAATGCCGTGATTTACATACTGCTTTGTATCTCCTCTCTCTCTCTTTTTAATGATTGGTTGCCTCCATCATTGCGAGGAGGCAAAAACCTGCGAAACAGCGAGTCCGCGAAAAGCGAACCGCAGAGTAGCGAGGGAACACTGTAATTCTTTTATCGGGTTTGCTTCTTGAAGTAGCGAATTAGAGCGGGTTTGCTTTGTGAAGTAACGCCGCTCCTTTCCACAACTTATTCAAAAGATATCGTTTCAGCCTCAAAACCTGCTCACAAATTCGATTTATACGCGAGTATACTGTGATTTAGTTCAGTCGAGGTAACAAAGGAACCAGGTTGGAAGACATGTCACCCAGTTGTATAGTAGTACAGTGTTCCCTTACTTATCATGGGTGTTATGTTCCAGGACCACCCACAAAAAGTGAAAATCCACGAAGTAGGGAAAACGTGTCACCCGCCTGTATAGTAGCAATTCTTTTATAGGGTTTGCTTCGTGAAGTAGCAATTAGAGTGGGTTTGTTAGAACGGGTTTGGTTCTTGAAGTAGTACTGCCGCTTTCCCTTCTACAAGTAATCCAAAATATATCGCTTCGGCCTCAAAACCTGCCCACAAATTTGATTTATATGCAAGTATATATAGTGCGATTTAGCTCAATTGAGGTAACAAAGGGGCCAGGTTGGAAGACGTGTAGTACAGTGTTCCCTCACTGTTGTGAGTCAGCATTCTGACACCATACCTACTACTAGTAGTAGGAGAAGAAGAAGGAGTGATGCAGAAACTCATTGCGGGTGTTACGTTCCAGGACCACCTGCGAAAAGTGAAAATCCGTGAAGTAGGGACACTATATATATATATATTAGGCTTGGGCGGTTTCGTTCGTTAATTTCGTAATTCGTTATTAATTCGTATTTAAATTAGCTTACGATCCAATATTGAGCCATGCAGGAATAGTGTGAGGAGTAAATTAGATTCGAAACAATTTTTTCAATTTATTTCGTTATTATTTCATAATTATTTTCGCATGTCTGGTGCAAGTTTTATAGTTGTTGTTTGTTTTATCACACCAACAGTCAACAACAGAGGGAGAGGAAAGCTTCAGAAGTTCCCTCTGTCCCATTTGGAGGTTTTTTTAGCATATTGCGCAATCGCGTCTGCCATTAATGAATCGATTCGTAATTATACGAAATTTCGTAAATTTTGAAATTTTTAAAAGGAAAAATTTGGAATTCTTTTAAGAAACGAAATGCGATGGACCCCTAAAAACGAAACGAGTTTAGAAACAAACTTATTAGACACTTTTAGGCGGTAGCCATGCCCACTCTCCCCATAGAGTATATAGCCAGTGGGAGGGGCTACTGCCTCAGTTCCTTTCCTCCGCCGCAAGTAGCAGCTTGAAGGACTGAGGCATGTCAACAGCGGGGAGGATGGGCGGGGATGCGCAAATTCACAGGTGACCACAGGTGATTGCTTCGTGAAGTAGAACCACTGCTTTCCCCTTTCACAACTCATTCAAAATATATCGTTTCGGCCTCAAAAACTGCTCACAAATTCGATTTATATGCGAGTATATAGCTCAGTCGAGGTAACAAAGGGGCCAGGTTGGAAGACGTGTCATCCGCCTGTATAGTAGTAATAATTTTATCGGGTTTGCTTCTTGAAGTAGCGGTTAGAGCGGGTTTGCTTCTTGAAGTAATACCGTTGCTTTCCCCTTCTATAAGTAATTCAAAATATATCATTTTGGCCTCAAAACCTGCTCACAAATTTGATTTATGCGTGAGTATATATTGTGATTTAGCTCAGTCGAGGTAACAAAGGGGCCAGGTTGGAAGACATGTTGCCCACTCTATAGTTGTAATTATTTTATCGTAGGATGACTAGCTTCAGTTGCCTTTGACTTCAACCTCTGCCGTTTTGTTTTTCCTCCTCACCCTCTAGTCCAAAGCATCCAGGATTGTGAAGAGTTTGCCGGGCGGCCCAGGGCTGTGTAATGATAACTTGTATAAGAGACGAACCTTCTTGCCCATCCATCCATCCATCCTTTTGTCCCTTTCCCAACCCCCTTTTTTCTACTTTTTAGATAGAAGTGTTGCTCTTTTCAATAAAAAAAAAGTCCTAGGAGTTGACATGAAGCAATGAGATGTCTTCACTATGACACTGACCATTTCAAAGCCCTAATTGGAGGAAGAAATACTGGACATAACGATTGCTAGATGTTTTGGTTTTTTGTTCATTCGAATCTACAAGGACTTGCAAAAAAATAAAATAACCTGACTTTCTAAATAATAGCCCCTTAGATGCATCTTGGCCTTTGCTGAAGAAGAAGAAGAAGAAACATCTGCCGTAGTCCAAGTTTTATTTTTATTTTTTTCCCTGGGAGGAACCCAAGTTGAGTGGGGTTTTGGGCGGGAGTTGACATTTGTCCGCTAAAGATTTCCATTTCTCCTTTAATTCGCTAATTGGATAATAGTTATCTGTATATTTGAAATAATTTTTTTTCCTATGATATATATCTCTCAACACATATGTTTTTAATAAATAAATCAATAAATAAATAAAAACTGGTTTTCCTGGCCCTGGTCACACACCTTCATTGCGCTCGTATTCTGTTCCGATGTTTTTAGGGATGGGAGCGGATGTCCCAATTTGCAGTTTTTTAGAGAAGACATTACCTCACAGGCAGACTGGAAAGACTATTTCTCAAAGCATACAGTACGGTTACAAGCAAAGTTCCACCTGACAGTTGGTTAGATATATGGATGGATGGATGGATGGATGGATGGATGGATGGATGGATGGATAGATAGATAGATAGATAGATAGATAGATAGATAGATAGATAGATAGTGGATGAATGGATGGATAGATAAATAGATAGGTGAGATTGATAGAGAGATAGTGGATGATAAACGGATGGATGAATGAGAAATAGATAGACAGATGATAGTGGATGGATGGATAGATAGATAATCTATCCTATCTTAGGATGGATGGATAGATGATTGATAGATGAATGGAAGGATAGATTAGAGAGAGAGGGTGTGGTTAGATGGATGAGTAGTAGTATGTTTTATTGATTAGCCTATTGGCATATCAAAAACATTTGACGGTTAGAGAGATGAGAGTGCATGAATGCATAGATAGATAAATAGATAGATAGGTGAGATAGATTAGAAAGATAGTGGATGGGTGGATAGATGAGAAATAGATGATAGTAGTACGTTTTATTGATTACCCCATTGGCCATATCAAAAGCATCTAATAGTTGGTTAGCTAGACAAACAGATTAAGATAGTGGATGGATGGATGGACAGATAGAAAAATAGATGGATAGGTGAGATAGATAGAGAGAAAGAGTGTGAATGGATGAGAAACAGACAGATGATAGTGGAGGGATAGATAGATCTATCCTATATGTTAGGATGGATAGATGAATGGAAGGATAGATTTGAGAGAGTGGATGTGGTTGGATGGATGAGTGGATAAATAGATAGGTGTTAGACAGATCAATAGATAGATAGCAGATGGATACGTAGATAGTGAAAGGACAGAGGAATTCGATATATTGGAGAGAAGATGGATGGATGAGTGTATGGATGAGTGTTGGGATAGTTTCTCTTTGTTGTCCGTCCTCACTCCCACCCCCCCACCCCCACCCCCCATAGCCTGAAGGTGCTGCTGTGCTGGCCTCCCCCTGGGAGACAGACAGACAGACAGTGCTGATCTGTAGTTTTCTAGAGAAGAAATTACCTCACAGACAGTTTGGAAAGGCTTTATTTCTCAAAGCATACAGTACAGTTACAAGCAAAGTTCCACCTGACAGTTGGCTAGTTAGTTACGTTAGGTAGTTAGATAGATGATGAATGGACAGATAGATAAATAGATGGATAGGTGAGATTGAAGATAGATGAGAGATAGTGGATGGATGGATAGATAATCTATCCTATACCTATCTCAGAATGGATAGATGAATAGATAGCTGATTGATAGAGGAATGGAAGGATATATTAGAGAGAGAGGGTGTGGTTAGATGGATTAGTAGTATGTTTTATTGATTAGCCCATTGGCATATCAAAAACATTTGTTGGGTAGAGAGATAGATGAGAGTGGATGAATGGATGGATAGGTGAGATAGAGAGATTAGGTAAATAGTGGATGGATGGATGAGAAATAGACAGATGATAGTAGTACGTTTTATTGATTACCACATTGGCTGTTTCAAAAAACATCTAATAGTTGGTTAGCTAGACAAACAGACAGATAGATAGATGGATGGATAGGTGAGATAGATGGATAGATAGATAGTGGATGGATGAGAAACAGACAGATGATACTGGAGGGATGGATGGATGGATGGATGGATGGATGGATGGATGGATGGATGGATGGATAGATAGATAGATAGATAGATAGATAGATAGATAGATAGATAATCTATCCTATATGTTAGGATGGATAGATAGATGGATAGATGAATGGAAGGATAGATTAGAGAGAGTGGATGTGGTTGGATGGATGAGTGGATAAATAGATAGGTTAGACAGATCAATAGATAGATAGCAGATGGATACGTAGATAGTGAAAGGACAGAAGAATTGGATATATTGGAGAGAAGATGGATGGATGAGTGTACGGATGAGTGTTGGGATAGTTTCCCTTTGTTGTCCGTCCTCACTCCCACCCCCCATAGCCTGAAGGTGCTGCTGTGCTGGCCTCCCTCTGGGAGATAGACACACAGACAGTGCTGATCTGTAGTTTTCTAGAGAAGAAATTACCTCACAGACAGATTGGAAAGGCTTTATTTCTCAAAGCATACAGTACAGTTACAAGCAAAGTTAGTTAGGTAGTTAAGTTTGGTCCAGCTGTGTCATTTGTGAAGGTTGCAGTGGTCTCTGGAAGTGAGTCAAGATACTGCAAATCCCATTATCCATGGTCCATCCTCTTCCAAACCTCACCAGGATTTAAAGTGGGACATGGGGTGTGTGTGTTTCAAGTTTGTTCCAGGTACATCATTTGTGGGGGGGTTGCAAATCCCACCGCCCATGGTCCAACCTCCCCCAAATCTATCTAGGACATAATAATAATACTGAGTCTGGGTGGCATTCACTGGCCCTTGACTGCCCCGTCATCCCTTCATGGTGCAAGACTGGGCGAGCGGGGGGCACCCCTCGTACTCCTGCAGGCCGGGGGCCTCTGCAGCATCCTCTTCCTTCACGCACACACAGCGTGAGCCCACCGACCCTGCCTCCTGCAGCTTCCGGGGGACGCCACTCCAGCCACGAGGGACTCCACCACTGCAGAACAAATGGACACAAGTTTGGTCAGAGGGTCGGTTGGTCCCACATTCTTCGGGATTAAGTCGGGGTTGGAAATCTATGGGAGGTATTGACTTGAATCTCATGCTCACCTTTATGTGGGCAACATGAGGGTGCGCATTAGATTTGCGTCATGTTTTTTTTTTTTTGCAAAGAGACTGTATCTATAATAATAATAATACTGTATTGATTCAAATCTCATGCTCACCTTTTCATGGCCAATGTGTGGGTGTGCATTAGATGTGTGTCATGTTTTTTGCATGGGGTCTGTATCCATAATAATAATAACAACAATAATAATAATAATAATGTATTGACTCATATCTCATGCTGACCTTTTCATGATCAATAAGTGCATTAGATGTGCGTCATTTTTTTTCATGGTGCGTATTAGATGTACGTCATGTTTTTTGCATGGGGTCTGTATCCATAATAATAATAATAATAATAATAATAAATAATGTATTGACTCATATCTCATGCTCACCTTTTCATGGTCAATATGTAGGTGCGCATTAGATTTGCATCATTTTTTGCAGAGGGTCTATAATGATAATAACGACGATGGTGATGATAATAACAATAATACTATATTGACTCGAATCTCATGCTCACCTTTTCGCAGCCAACATGTAGGTGCACATTAGATTTGAGTCATGATTTTTTGCAGAGTCTTTATCAATAATAATAATAATAATAATAATAATAATAATAATAATAATACTGTATTGACTTGAATCTCATGCTCACCTTTTTTGCAGCCAACATGTGCGCATTAGATATGAGTCATGATGTTTTGCAAGGGGTCTGCATCCATAACAACAATAATAACAACAATGATACTATATTGACTTGAATCTCATGTTCGCCTTTTCGTGCCAACATGTGGGTGCGCATTAGATTTGGCCATTTTTTTTGCAAGTAGTCTGTATCCATAATAATAATAATAATAATAATAATAATAATAATGTATTGACTCAAATCTCATGCTCACTTTTTCATGACTGACATAAGGGTGTGCATTAGATTTGTGTTATGATTTTTTTTGCAAGTAGTCTATCCATAATAATAATAATAATAATAATAATAATAATAATAATAATAATATATTGACTCATATCTCATGCTCACCTTTTCATGGTCAATATGTAGGTGCGCATTAGATTTGCATCAATTGTTTTTTTTTTTGCAAGGGTCTGTATGCATAATAATGCTGTATTGACTCGGATCTCATACTCACCTTTTCATGGCCAACATGTGAGTGCGCACTAGATTTGAGTCATGATTTATTTTTTTTGCAAGAAGTCTGTATCCATAATAATAATAATAATAATAATAATAATAATAATAATAATACTGTATTGACTCGAATGTCATACTCACCTTTTCGTGGCCAACCTGAGGGTGCACATTAATTTTGCATCATTTTTTTTTGCAAGGAGTCTGTATCCATAATAATAATAATAATAATAATAATAATAATAATAATAATAATAATAATAATAATAATAATACTGTATTGACTCAAATCTCATGTTCACCTTTTCGTAGCCAACATGTGGTTGCGCATTAGATTTGCATTATGGTTTTTTGTAAAAGGGTTCATATCCATAATAATAATAATAATAATAATAATAATAATAATAATACTGTATTGACTCAAATCAAATCCTCGCCTCACCTTTTGGGGGTTAAATGACCTGGCCCAACATGAGGGTGTGCATTAGAATTGAGTCATCCAGTATTCTTATAAGGGGTTCCAAGCAGGCAGCGACTGCAATGGAGAAATGACAATGTGCATGACGATTGGCATTAGAGTGGGACTGGTTCTTTGAGCCGAACCTGTGCTTGGAGCACCAGACGCGGCTCCCTCCTCCTCCGGCGCTCCACTCGGCATTGCAAGGCGGGAAGCGCCGCTTCTGCTCCTCCTGCTCGGCCCGTAGGCGCCTTCCTTCCACCGCCAGGGCTTCTGCGTGGCGCAGCGCTTCCGTAGGAGACCCACTGGCATCGTAGAAGTGCCCGGACACTTTGCCTGCAGGAATGAGAAAGAAAGAAAGAAAGAAAGACCAATCTCTGGTTTCCTTTCACAGCCTGCAGGCCTAGGTGGAGAGGGAGCCCGGCCCTCCATTAAGGGGGTTGGATTGGATGGCCTTTAAGGGTCCCTTCCCTCTCCATCCACTACTTGTCTTGACTTGTGCACCATCAAATTATTATTATTATTATTATTATTATTATTATTATTATTATTATTATTATTATTAAACATGTTGACTTGAGTGTCAGGTGCCATATTATTATTATTACTGAGTCTCAGGTATGATCACATTATTATTATTATTATTATTATACATATTCTCAGACGCCATCAATTTATTATTATTATACATATTGAATCAAGTCTGAGGCACCACTAAATTATTATTATTATTTGAAACACAACAAGATGAGTCCACAACAGAGAAGATCACTCTGCTGGATGTTTCTTGGATCACACAGTGGACACTTCCCAAGTGCTTAGGACTGTGTGATGTATTGGCGAATAATGCGTGCAGATCCCAGTAAGGTGGCCTTCTGCAGCTGGCAGATGGTAATTTTGTCAGCGCCGATTGTGTTTAAGTGCAGGCCAAGGTCTTTAGGCACGGCACCCAGTTTGTCAATCGCCACTGGGACCTTTACTGGCTTGTGCCAGAGACTTTGCAGTTTGATGATGATGATGATTATTATACATATTGACTAGAGTCTCAGGCACCATATTATTATTATTATTATTATTATTATTATTATTATTAACTTGAGTCTCAGGCACCATTGAGTTATTATTATTATTATTATACATCTTGTGTCTCAGGCACCATTATATGTGTTGACTCAAGTCTCAGGTGCCTTATTATTATTAATAATATTATTTTACATGTAAAGACTCAAGTCAGGTGCCATATTATTGTTATTACATTTAATGACTCAAGTCTCAAGTGCCTTATTATTGTTATTTTATTATTATTACACGTAATGACTCAAGACTTGATTGCCTTATTCTTATTATGCATCTTGACTCAAGTCTCACGCCCCATATCATCATCATTATTATTATTACTATTATTACACAAATTGAGTCTCGGGCACCATCAAATTGTTATTGTTATTATTATTATTATTATTATTATTATTATTATTATTATATGTCTACTCAAGTCTCAAGCCCCATGTTGTTGTTATTATTATTATCATTATTTATATAAGTAATGACAAGTCTCAGGCGCCATCAAATTTTTATTATATTACTACATGGATTGAGTCTCAGGTACCATCAAATAATAATAATAAAATAATAATAACTAAATGTATTGTATATTATTATTATTATTATTATTATTATTATTATTACATTACTACATGTATTGAGTCTCAGGCACCATCAAATTATTACTATTAATATATGTTTATTTACAACCCACTTTTTCTGTCCAGAAGGAGACTCAAAGCAGCAATTACCTAATATTAGCATTAGAATGTATTATTATATATTACTATATATTAAAATATTAATTATGTGTATGTTTATCCCACTTTTTCTCTCCACAAAGAGAATCAAAGTGGCTATGAATCAATTATTAGTATGATAATATATTATTATTATGTTGTTTATATGTTTATGTTTCTCTCTACAAGGAAACTCAAAGCGGTTATGTATTATTAGTATTAGAATGCATGATTATTATTATTAATAATAATAATAATTATTATTATTATTGTGTATTTATTTTTACCCTGCTTTCTCTCTCCACAAGGCAACTCAAAGTGTCTGTGCATCCATTATTAGTATTAGAATTTATTATTAATATTATTATTACTATTCCTATGGTGATGATGACGATGATGCTCTTACCGATGGGCGTGTAGTTCTTCCTGTAGAAGTCCAGCCACTCCTGGATGGCCATGACCTCGGAGGGCGAGAGTCCGGACAGGTCATCCGTCAGGCCGGAGGGGCTGAAGTCGCCCGTGGCAAACGCTCTGGAGGCATCTCTCCCTAACGGAGAAGGAGAGCAGAAGAAGAAGGCGTCTCGTTTGGCATCATGGAGATCATGATTACTCTACAATAGGTCTATCATAGGATCCTAGAGCTGGAAGAGACCACGTGGGCCATTCAGCCCAACCCCATTCTGCCAACAGGAAAATCACCTTCAAAGCACCCACGAAAGATGGCCATCTTCTGCTTAAAAGCCTCCAAAGAAGGAGCCTCCACTACACTCCGGGGCAGAGAGTTCCACTGCTGAACGGCTCTGGCTCACAGTCAGGAAATTTGTCCTAATGTTCAGGTTGAAATCATTATTTCCACTAAATAGTAATAGTACTAATAATATATAGTAATATATATAATGGATTATCTAATGATAGGTAAAGGTTTTCTCCTGACATTAAGTCCAGTTGTGTCCAGCTCTGGGGTGTTTTGCTCATCTCCATTTCTATGCCAAAGAGCCAGCGTTGTCCGTAGGGACCTCCAAGGTCATGTGGCCGGCATGACTGCATGGAGCGCTGTTACTTTCCCACCGGATCAGTACCTATTGATCTATTCACATTTGCATGTTTTCGAACTGCTGGGTTGGCAGAAGCTGGGGCTAACAGCGGAAGCTCATTCTACTCCCTGGATTCAAACCTGCAACCTTTTGGTCAACAAGTTTAGCAACTAATATTAATAATGAATAATATATTATAATATACAATAATATATATTACCTTCCCACAGGATCAGTACCTATTGATCTACTCACATTTGCATGTTTTCGAACTGATAGATTGACAGAAGCTGGGGCTAGCAGCGGAAGCTCACCCTGCTCCCTGGATTCGAACCTGCGACCTTTTGGTCAACAAGTTTAGCAACTAATATTAAGAATTAATAATATATGTTGTTGTTCATTCGTTCAGTCGTCTCCGACTCTTCGTGACCTCCTGGACCAGCCCATGCCAGAGCTCCCTGTCGGCTGTCACCACCCCCAGCTCCTTCAAGGTCAGTCCAGTCACTTCAAGGATGCCATCCATCCATCTTGCCCTTGGTCGGCCCCTCTTCCTTTTGCCTTCCACTTTCCCCAGCATAATTGTCTTCTCCAGGCTTTGCTGTCTCCTCATGATGTGGCCAAAGGACTTCAACTTTGTCTCTAGTAATAATATATAATAATCTAATAATAATATATTATAATATATAATAATATATATTACCTTCCCGCCGGATGAGTACCTATTGATCTACTCACATCTGCATGTTTTCGAACTGATAGGTTGGCAGAAGCTGGGGCTAACAGCGGAAGCTCCTTCTACTCCCTGGATTCAAACCTGCGACCTTTCGGTCAACAAGTTTAGCAACTAATATTAAGAATTAATAATATATAATAATCTAATTATAATATATTATAATATATTATAATATATATTACCTTCCCATCAGATCAGTACCTATTGATCTACTCACATCTGCATGTTTTCGAACTGATAGATTGACAGAAGCTGGGGCTAGCAGCGGAAGCTCACCCTGCTCCCTGGATTCAAACCTGCAACCTTTTGGTCAACAAGTTTAGCAACTAATATTAAGAATTAATAATATATAATAATCTAATTATAATATATTATAATATATTATAATATATATTACCTTCCCATCAGATCAGTACCTATTGATCTACTCACATTTGCATGCTTTCAAACTGCTAGGTTGGCAGAAGCTGGGGCTAACAGCGAAAGCTCACCCTACTCCCTGGATTCGAACCTGCGACCTTCTGGTCAACAAGTTTAGCAACTAATATTAAGAATTAATAATATATAATAATCTAATAATAATATATAATAATATAATATATAATATTATATAATATATATACATAATATTAAATTATGTAATATATAGTAATATATAATTAATAATAATATATAATTAATAATCTAATAATATATAATGAAATAATATAATATATAGTATTATAATAATACCACTATCATTAATAATATATAATAATCTAATAATAATATATAATAATATTATAATATAATATATATATATACATAATATTATATTATGTAATATATAGTAATATATAATTAATAATAATATATAATTAACAATCTAATAATATATAATATTAATAAAATAATATAATATATAGTATTATAATAATATCACTAACTTATATTATAATCATAGAGTCTCAGAGTTGGGAGAGACCCCTCCAAGGGCCATCCAGTCCCAAAGAGGAAGGCACCACCCGATCCCTCCCGACAGAGGGCCACCCAGTCCAATCCCCTTTGCAATACAGGAAGATAGCATTACTATATTACAGCGGTATAGAAGCAAAGTAAATAAATAAATAATAAATATTATTATTATTATTATTATGGACCACCTCCCCCGAGGCCATCCAGCCCACCCCGCTTTGCAATGCAGAGTGCCCCCACCCGATCCCTCCTGGCAGATGGCCACCCAGCCTTGCACCTGCCTGCAAAGAAACTGTAGGCCCCTCCGGGCCCGTAATGCTTGACCCCACTCCGCACGTCGAAGACTTCTCCCAGGACTGCCAGGTACAGCCCGGCGCTGCCTTCCACCCCGGAGAACCGGCTCAGCTCCTCGGAGCTGAAGACCACCACCGGCCCCGAGCGGGCCTCGAACCCACGGCCCCAAAACAGCCACCCGCATGCCACGCTCAGCGCCGCCGCAGCAGCAGGAAGCAGCACCGCTTGGCCCGGCATGATGACGTCACCGCCAGAACCCCGGAAGCAGCGCCGGGTTCTGCGCATGTGTGGGATCTGAGTGGGCGGGGCGTCGTCAGGGGAAACCCTATTGGCTGGAGTCGAAGCGGCGCCATATTCTCAACGCTTGGGATTGGATGTAATTCTGACAGGAAAGAAGGAAGGAAGGAAGGAAGGAAGGATGGATGGATGGATGGATGGATGGATGGATGGATGGATGGATGGATGGATGGATGGATGGATGGATAGATAGATAGATAGATAGATAGATAGATAGATAGATAGATAGATACATACATACATACATACATACATACATAGATAGATAGATACATAGATACATAGATAGATACATAGATACATAGATAGATAGATAGATAGATAGATAGATAGTTAAATAGAAAGAGGGAGGTAGAGAGAAAGACAGATACAAAGATAGACAGAAAGATAGGAAGGTAGAGAGATAGATGGATAGATAGAAAGGTAGACAGAAAGATAGATAGGTGGAAAGAGAAATAGATAGACAGAAAGAAATATAAATAGAAAGATAGAGATACATAGAAAGAGATAAAAAGACAGATAGATGGATAGATAGATCAATAGAGAGAAAGAGGGAATAGACAGATAGATAGAAAGAGAGATAGAAAGAAAAATAAAAAGATAGATACATAGATAGATAGAAAAATAAATAGAACGAGAGATAGATAGATAGATAGATAGAAAAATAGATAGAGATACATAGAAAGAGAGATGCATAGATAGATAGATAGAGATACATAGAAAGAGAGATACATAGATAGATAGATAGATAGATAGAGATACATAGAGAGATGCATAGATAGATAGATAGAAAAATAGATAGAGATACATAGAAAGAGAGATGCATAGATAGATAGATAGAGATACATAGAAAGAGAGATACATAGATAGATAGATAGATAGATAGAGATACATAGAGAGATGCATAGATAGATAGATAGAAAGAAAGAAAAATAGATAGATAGAGATACATAGAAAGAGAGATGCATAGATAGAAAGATAGATAGAAAAATAAATAGAAAGAGACATAGATAGATAGATAGATAGATAGAGATACATAGATAGATAGATAGATAGATAGACAGACATATAGAAAGATAAATAGAAAGTAGATAAAAAAGTAGGTAGGTAGATAGACAGATAGAAAGATACATAGATATATAGATAAAAAGTGAGATAGATAGATAGATAGGGATACATAGAAAGAGATAGAGGGAGACAGAAAGACAAACAGAGAGATCGATTGAGAGCTACATAGAAAGATGAATACAAAGAAAGAAAAATAGAAAGACAGATAGATGGATAGAAAGGTAGACAGATAGAT